>JYFJ02004280.1:0-34041 GCA_000934665.2 Catajapyx aquilonaris
AGTCACTCCACCGCGTGCCGCACGCCTCTTCCGCACTGCCTGCCGCAAACTTGAAACGGGGTAACTCGGTGAAGGTGCGTTTCCGACCCCTAGTTCCTTATGCAAAAATGCTCACACCTGCGCCCTCTACCACCACCTTTTCTGGTGACACGCTTAGGATTAACACCCTGTATTCGCATTCAGGCGAATGGTGGGCGAATCTACGAACGAGGTCTGAATGTTGATATAGGTTCAGAACGGTTCAGAAGTCGTCCGCCCGAATACGATTTGGTACATTGACCTATAAGTACCTAATCTATTATTAGGAGAAACTTAAACCAAAAATGTATCGATACACAGATATTCGATACTGGAAGGCATCCTTTTGAAAGTGGCTAGGCACATTCACAACTTTAATGGCTCCATGGATTCTTCCTCTATGTAATCTCTGTAAAGGCACCCTCTTGGCTCCATGTACACAATGGAATTCCGGTACATCATAGCAGCATTATCACACTGTTAGTTCGGGTGCATACTCGACAAGACAATATATTGACTACACTTGGGCCGCCTACTGTTACAGGGCGTTACCTCTTCATGAAATCAATCAGACCACACAGGCCTTGTTTTGCGTCACAGTATGGCACGACTTACGACGATGTTCACGTTAGGAATTTTGGTCTCAACTTTTCTGGTGGTCAACTCTCAAGTTGTGGTCAAGATCGGTTCGTGTTTTGGACTAGAGACTCCAACAATCCCAGTTTCTTGCTAGAAAAACCTGTTTCAACAATAAGACTTAAAATTTCACTCGGGGTCAAAGGTCATGCACCGATTGTCCACAACGCCTGCTTCTTTTGCGACAATGGCAAGCCTAAACTGATACCGTATGACAATGGACAGGTTTTTATTGATACACTTTCGGATTTTAATGGAGGTAAATTCGATAGCAAGTACTTGCAACAATTGAATGATGTCGATTGTTCGCCCACTGTTGAGCACATTCATCTTTGCTTTTTGGGGCAAGCTCTAAACTTCAGGTGGAATACCAGGCGTGCAAAAAGTAGCTTGCTATTACAGGTTTATGCTACGACCAATGTTTCACCTATGTGTTCTTGATCCAAATATGTCACTGTCTATCACAAGTTACACCCACTTTTTCCCGGAACATGTCTCAACAATTCAGCAGATATTGTAAACAATAAAGATACACTACGACAATGTGCTAATAATTGTTCATGACAGCCACACTAATTTTTCCATATTTTTTTTGAAAAAAAAACATTCCGATATTTGTAGTGGATCTGACTTTTGGCGAAACCGGTTCTGCACAATTATTGCTTGCTTTTTTTTTGTTAACAATGCGCTAGATTCATTATCCACACGGTTCAGCAGATTTTCGCCCGAAAAATATTGATCCTGATTCTGCAGACAGGTGAGTTTAGCATTCAGATTTACACGTACTCTGTTTGAACACGTTTTATTTTATTTATTTTTTTACAAATGTGAAAAATTGATTAAGACATAAATTATTTGCATCAGTCATGTGAATTTTTGGATCATTTTAGATATGAAAAATATTAGCTAGGTGCAACATATTTTTAAATACATATTATGTTTAGAATTTTGTGCGATATTTTTATGCTGATTAACAATACTTTTCAAGCTCATTAAATTTATTCAACCATAAAAATTTGACGTGAGATTAGATTTTTTTAAATATTTTTTGAGCAATTTTGATGTCAAACTTATTAGCTACTACTATTAGGTCCAACATAATTTGATGTGATATTTTAATGCTGATTTACGATATTTTTTTCAACCATAAAAATTTGATGGCATCTAACAATTCCTGTGGAAAAAAACCCTCCTATCGAAAGCGGATAATTTTCTCTTACGTGGTTGCTGACCATACATCACACCTAATTGCCAAAATTATATCCGCGCCGTCTAGCCGCAGCCTCGCCATCAATTTTGCAAAAAAGGAGAAAAAAAACTTGTTAGACTCCGCCCCAGAAGCTCAGACCTTAAGAGAAAAAATCTACCATTTTTTTTTTTGGAAGAGTCGCATTTCAGCATTTTCAACTCCATGTGTTACACTCCCAGAGAAAAGGAATATTATCCTCCTTCAGACACCTCCGTAAAAGTAATGTCTTCGTAAATAATTTTTTTTTCTATGGAAGAAGGCCCCTCCCACTCGATGCCGATTTTCAAAACTCGTTTGTCTTTTTTTTCGTCGATTAGAGCTCATTGTCCCGGACCCCTCCCTAAAGTCTTCTGATCGGTATTACTTCGCTTTATATCATTGTGATTAATGCTTGCTGCATTTGCAAGGGGGCAAAAGGCGTATAGGAATCTCTAATTAATCTTGAAAGCCTAAATTAATGGCGCTATTATTGTTCTGTTTTAAGGGATTTTTTTTTCCTGAGCAAAGGGCATTTTTTTTGTAATTTTCTGTTGACTTAAATGGATGGCAATTTTTTTTGCCATCCATTTAAGTCAACAGAGTGTTGAAAAATTCGTAGATGACATTTAATGTCATCTACGAATTTTTCAGCACAAAAAGAAGCTTCAGATCCAACGTTCCTTCCAAGAAATATAATTATATTTAAAATAATTTTATCCAACAAAAATTGTCATATCCAATTTTTTAGCACAAAATGAAGCTCATCTCCAATTTTCCTTCCAAGAAACATGTATTAAAAATTATATTTAAAAAAATTCTTCAACAACTTGATTGCTAATTACATTATTTATCGAAAGTGTGACAAATTCACCTGAAACGTGTGTCTCCAAAATCCAAATGGAAATCAATCCAATCCTCCAGATGTGTCTTTTCAATTGGCAGTAATTTCACTTCTAATACTGTTTCCGGATATTTCCGGGATCAAAAGAAGAGTTTCTCTCTTCTTTTCTTCTTTTTCCCCCCCATTATTTCGTACCTACCTTCCTGACTTTCCACTGGGTTCACCCGGAAAATGAAAATTAACCTTGTCCCAAAGAAAAGGAATGTGATTAAAGGATTCTTTCGTATCGTTGAGAAACTTTTTTGCTAATTAAATTTTGCCGCTTTTACTTTTATACGAACAGCCATGGAAGCTCTTTGAAGCAAAGAGCTGGATGCATTAGTAGCATTGTTGCGCACGTTTTATTACCAGTTGTAAGGTAGTTTTGCCCACAAAAAAATGCCATTTCTCTAGCCAATATATGTCAAAATGGATTCAAATCAACCCATATAAATATATTAAAAATTAAAACTAAGTATGTACAATTAGCTATAATTTTGTCGATTTTTTTAAAAAATAATTATAGACCCCGTGATAGGGCCCGAGGCGCTCTTATGGGGCTGTACGGTAGTCATTTCAGACATTCTTTAACACCAGGACTTTTCTCCTAGCCCTGGGCAGAGTAGGGAGTGCAATCTGCCCTGGCATGTCGGGTGAAAAGCGGAAAAAGACCAGGCCACCATGGCTCCCTAATTTTGTCGCAGTTATAAGGACTTTAATTTGATTTTGGCCGAATTTTGAACGCACTGTTAAACCTAAACACACAATTTAAACACCGGGCCTTTTCTCCTGGCCCTGAGCAGAGTAGGGAGTGCAATTCGGCCCTGGCATGTCGGGTGAAAAGCGTAAAAAGACCATGGCTCCCTCATTTTGTCGCAGTTAAGGGGCTTTAATTTAATTTTGGCCGAATTTTGAACGCACCAAACCAAAACACACAATGGCATGAAATATTATAATATTCGCCACAAATCCTTTATTAACTGCTGTTGAATAGTTCATTAATGTTTGACATGCAGTACTTTCAATGGCCATTCAATGTATTATGTACACACATGTAATATAATATGATTGTACCGCCGCATGCAAGGCAGCAGAATTATTGTATAATTATTGTAATAAAACACCCACAAAATGAGGGCTCAATTTTTGGCGACCGTATATTTTGCGAGTGTCATTAAAAGTGGGGCTTAATGTCTCAGCCGAAAATTTCTGCGAGCCATAAATTCGCGTCACCTGCAAGCTTATGAAGAATTGCTTCCCTTTTCATCTCTTGAGTCTTATAGAGGTATAGTGATGCTGGTAATTTCACGCCTAAGACTAGATCAATAGATGTTCAATTATTCAGTGGGTGTGTTGCACCACAGCAAGTGCCCGGGTCACAGTTTAGGGCCATGCATTTACATGAATTAGGAATGTGGAGCACTTATAAGGTGGTTCTGTGGTGGTGTAGCTCAAGACACCTGAAGCATTGTTGCTCTTTATTATTTAATGAGGTTTATTTTCGTGAGAGGTGTAGCAGGTGACAACACCGTTCATATTTGGCGAGAAGCACGTGATGAGATCACACAAAAATTTAAAGAGTGTCTGACCCACCTTGTACTTGCTGGACATTGCATGGCGCCACAAGCCCTGGCGGCAAATAAAAATGGCCAATCGAAAGAGTCGATGTGTAGCATCCCGGGTAATACATCTTAACAGCGACTGCGACTTGATATAGCCGTTATACAAGCAGCTATTTTCGGCCCAAGAGCTATTTTAACCTCCATATAGGCTCCCTTGGAGGACGGTCTTACCCGATTTATTTTCACCGCTTTCCGGACAGTAACGGCTCCGAGCATCCCGGGTATCTTAACAGCAACTGCGACTTGATATAGCCGTTACATAAGCAGCTATTTTCGGCCCAATAGCAATGTTAACCTCCATATTGGCGCCCTTGGCGGACGGTCTAAACCGCTATTGACTTTCAACGCTTTCCGGGCAGTAACGGCTCCGAGCATCCCGGGTAATACATCTTAACAGCGACTGCGACTTGATATAGCCATTATATAAGCAGCTATTTTCGGCCCAATAGCAATTTTAAGAATTTTAACCTCCATATTGGCTCCCTTAAAGGACGGTCTTACCCGATTTATTTTCACCGCTTTCCGGGCAGTAACGGCTCCGAGCGATCTTAACAGCGACTGCGACTTGTTATAACAGTTATATAAGCAGCTATTTTCCGCCCAATAGCAATTTTAACCTCCATATTGGCTCCCTTGGAGGACGGTCTTAACCGCTATTTATTTTCACCGCTTTCCGGGCAGTAACGGCTCCGAGAATCTCGTTACGACTACCTTCTACTCTTTCGATATCGTCCAAGTTAAGGTGGCATATTTTAATTCGTTATTTTTCCACCAGCGGCTCGTGGCGTCACAAGTACGACACCATTAATATCCAGGACTGTACAATCTAAAAAGCTGAGGTATTCTCAGAAGTGGTGTTATATGAATTCATAATGAAATTCATACATAATTCGCATATCGCTTATCCTGCACCTGTGTCCAACCTTTATAATTCATCTTTCCAATCTTATTCAGCCAATTTTTTTAAACCAAAAAGCGACACTTGCCACGAGGCATTTTACTGTGACAAAAGCATGCCCATGACACTATTACAGTCCAGACATTTTAAACGACGTGTCCAGAAGAAAGAAAAAAAAAACCAAAAAGGATTCTGGCAGATCAATTTGTAACTCTGTCACTCTTACTCGTCATAATTCAAAGTGATATTTTTGTGCTTGTTTCTTCACAACCGTCACATCCGTCCCCTCTGAGATGGACAGACTCTTTTTCTTAAACGTCTGGGATATCTTAAGACTTTTGTCCTTGGCTTATAAAAATGGTGAAAAAAAAGAGAACTTCATTTTTCTGAAAGGCTTTGTGGTGAAACACTGCGGATATCTCACACGAAGGTTTTAGAAGTTCGATATTTATGTAGGACAGTCGACAATAGGCGAGTGGGACACCAGAGAAAATCGTAAATGGCAGTTGTTGGAAGTTTCTTTTCCCAATTTTTTGGGAGATGCAGGCGCCAACTGGTCCAAAGTTTTTTCGAGTTTTCTGAAAAATACGTTTTCCTTATAGAGACGTATAAATATTTGCGTTTAAATCATATTTTTTCGAATTGCGATAGGTACTTCAAGGAATGATTCGTACGGTATCCTTGGAGGCTTGTAATTTGCCATCTAAAGGACCGGTTATACCCAACGGAACCAACTTTTTTTGGGAATATATAAAACTTGACGCTTTTCTAAACACATAGGAAAAACCTAGAGGACAAAAAAAAAACACCCTGCTCATATTCGAGTCTATGTGGGCAGAGTCGTTAATGGAATCCGTTTAGGCATGTCGGCCAACGAAATCGGCTTAAAACCTCCCACGGTTGTAACTCAATATTTTAAACTCCATGGAATGAGTCCTGTCGTGCTTCTAACAGTAAGAGTTGGTCTTACACTCTTTTGGTAAAAGAGGCCTCTTCATTTAGTGAACGGAAAAAAGTTTAGGCTCTTTGTTCAGTATATGATTGTGGGCACACGCACAGTATTTTATCAATATCGAGTAATCAATCACAGTCGGTGATTTTCGGCCCTGATTTTTAGAAATCGTGGAAGATATTAGTTACTATTATTAGGTATTAAATTGTCGTAAATTTTACAGATCCTTTAATAATCTTCAATATTTCATCAATCAAGTTGGCGATTTTTGGCCCTACTCTTAGAAGTTGTGAAAATATTAGTTGCTAATATTAGGCTGAGTATTCACTCAGCTATTAATTTACCTGATCTTTCAATAATCATCAATATTTTTCATTATTGAGTAATCGATCACCGTTGGCGATTTTTGGTCCTGCTTTTAGCAAACTGTGAAAAGTATTAGTTTCTAATATTGTGTTGAAAATTCACTCACGTATTAAATTGCTGTTAAACATTGAGCATTCACTCACGTATTAAATTGAAGTTAAATATTAGGGCGAGGTTTTACATATTAAAATGTAGTTAAGATACCAGATCCTTCAATAACCTCCAATTTTTTTTACCAATACCTGTATCGAGAAATAACGATATTTGACCCTGCTTTTAGAAACTGTGGAAAATAGTTATTTCTAATATTAGGTTGAGTGTTCGCTCTCGTTGCAATTAATTTACCAGATAAATTATAACCAATTCTATTCACATTATGTTGAACTCTTCATGGTACTCTCATGCATTTAAAATTCTACATAATATAATAAGCTAATTTAAAAAAATCATAGTCAACTGGTGCAAATATCAATAATTGTAACAAACTGTGCTATAATGCAATTAATTTACTGTGCAGTGATAATAGTTGAACAAGAAATCTGATACATTGGTATTGATAACATGTAAATTTTGTAATTATTAATTATGTAGCTATGATTTGTTATATTTAAATTAATATATATTAATATAAATTCTATAAAATTTTATATTTGACGTCATATTGCGATATTTATCCTATTTGAAGAATGGAAAATCTGATACCGCACTTTTCAAGCGACACAGTAGCCAAGCCTTGATCCTTAGAGCTTGTCCGCAACTTTACTGGATATACCTTGAGGATAAACGTTCCGTTCCTTTTTCAAGACATCTAGAATCCAATAATCCCCACCTTTTTTCTCTCGCTCTCTCTCTCTAAGTACATGTATTTTCCTTCCACCCACCCACACCATCCTTCCTCGCACTTGATCTGCCAGGACATTCACATAATCCAGGGAGAAGTGTTGAATAATTCAGACCCTTTCTCTCCCGGAAAGCGCTTCTTTTCGGCCAGAAACTTGACCGGTTTCCCCTGGCGTCCAGTGATCTGATGGAAGATCCTCCTGGGACGCAAATGGTGTGAGATTGTACTCGGTAAATCAACCTCCTTAAAATAATAAAAAAAAGAGTCCTCAACATTGAAATGGTAAATAAATGGCGTGGAAATGTGGGTCTCTAGAGAAGCTATATGGCAACCCTGGAGAGAAAACTGGGTTAAATGTTAACTATTAACTCTGAAGGCAAAAGGCTCATGTTTTAATGAGTAGTTTATGAGCGGGGGGTGCTAAGATTTACGCCCGTTTAACCCACCGGATCGTATTAAATTGCTTAGGGTGCCCCCTGATGTTTACTGTGTCAAGTGAACGTCTAATTAGCGGATTACTGGTCAAAAGGTCGCAATTGCATCGTAAACATACTTAGAAACAAGTTACTTACTCTTACGTGCAATTTGACACCTTAATTAACTGAACGATTAACCCTTTTCCAGCCGCGATTTTTTTCTGTAGCCAAAATGGCTACACTTTTCAAACTGAGCTGCTGGGTGTTTTAACTCAAATTGAGTCTAATTTGACTCATAAAACTGCTACGTGGATTTTAAAATGCAATTTGCACTTTTTGGGGGGGTCAAAAAGTGTCATTAATTTTGGTCCTTTTTTCTCGATTTTTTTTGTGTGGCGTCTGATTGAGTTAGCCATCTTTTCCGGAGGTTCCTTCATCAGTCAACGTAACCACTCTATCCCACCTGCCAGACTTTACTAGGAGGAGGAAAAAAAAAGAGTTGAACTTTCTGTTCATAGAGAGGGTTGAGAAGACCATTCCCAAATAGAAAAGAAAAAAATAAAGTTGGAAGAACTAGGAAACGAAAATCGTTAGTGAGGTCTGGAGGCTGGAAGTCTTCGATGGCTTCTGAGCAAACGAAGCAATTGATTTCGTTTGCAATTTTTTTTTTCGTTTTTGCAACCTCCAGATTGCGCTGGAAGCACAGAAATTCGGATGGGGATTGTTAGCCGAAATTTAATCTGAACCAATCTAGCATTTTAAATAGAGTTCAGCAAATTTTGATATTGTAATAATATCGATATATCAACATTTAAGAAAATTTATATATATTTTTTCGTCTATTTGGAGACGCTGACTAGAGAGGATTGCAAGACTGTCTCTAAAGCTTAGAGACCTGTATCAGCAAATGGAGCCTAGAATCCTGCGTGTGAGGCTCTTTCCTTTGAATTATGGTCTTCTTGGATTTGCTGTGGTTTCGCTCCCGGATTATTCTTTGGACCCTGGTGTCTCTGGTTCCATTTTTTTTTTGCAAGGGAAGCCTCGAGATAAGCCTGGATAGAGGTTATGACCATGATCACTAAAAAGTCTAAGTGCCTTCTATAGTTTCAGGTCTTTTGAACATTGTGCATTTTTGTGCACTAATGCGATTAAGTTGTTGAGATATCACTTTTAAGCGCCTTACTCGCTAATGATGTTTTATTTCATTTATGGTAGGAAATTCTGGACTAAGTCCATTGACGTACAGGCTGCTAATAGCATTACGTTTTGATGTCTCGTGTTTGCACAAAATAAGCTCATGTTTGTAGGGCAAACTTTTTAATATATAAAAGGCGTATTAGTGTGATTCATTAGTTTGCTGAGCTTTCAATTTCAAATTTTGTAATTCCACTATTCATAGTGTTGAAACGGTTGCTATACAAATAGATCTAAAGGTTCCAAAAACGCCCCATTTTTTCAAGCAGATTTCTAGTCTAAGCGTGCATGCAAATCCTTGATGAACGACACCCTTTTGTCACACGTCTCTAACGGTAAGTTGCCTATATCCTTCCCTAGACAGATTCTCCTGAGCTTCCAGTCAGGACCAAATCCCTCCCATCAATCCTATAGAGACCTTCTGAAACCAGCTTCAATTTGACATTGTCGCCTTACCAAATTTTTTTCTTATTCTCTTATTCCTCTGTACATATAACGTGTTTAATCATTTCCGCAACAATCTACTATACGAAGCTGGTGTTACGAGCTTCCCATGCAAAGTAAACCCTAGGTCCCTGAAATATTCCGTCACAATCTCCCCCCGCAGCACAGTTGATCCCTGCAAACCACCACGGATCTTCAAAGCACACCAAGCTTCCTACCCTGGTTAAGAAGCCGATTTTCCAAGGCTTTGCCTTGGGGACGAACTTTGTTTTTCCACTAATTTTAACATAGGGGGATTCTGACCCCACAGCTTTTGGCTTTTAGTTAGGGGACGCCATCGGTCGGGGGCGCCACCACAGGCTTCAAAAGTTTACATGTCTGGATATTGGGTCTGTTTCCATTGTGTGGTGTTTTTTTATAATTCATCATGAGCTTCCGATTTCCCGAGAGTGTCAAACGCTCTTTTCCACGAGACAAAATTTTGTCGCAATCCAAAGAGACAAGCTGGGAGTGCTGGGGTCAATTCTTTCATCGTCACTGCGTCTGGTTGTAAATTATGCACGGGTTGTAAGTGAATTTCAGTCGGTTCAGTGTGTGCGAAGGAAATTGGTTCGGGGTTTTTTTTTTCAGACTGGGGAATAGTATAGTGATGGACATTAATGGTGTGTTACTTGTGGCGCCACGAGTCGATGGTGGCAAAAGAACGAATCGAAATTTGCCTCCGAATGACCACCTTAATTTGATCATACAAGCGAAGGAAGTCAAACGGACGGCAAATTTTGATTAGCTGAAGATCGACCACCTTTGCATCAGGTGAAGGTGGTCATCCGGAGGCAAATTTCGATTCGTTCTTTTTCAGCCAGCGGCTCGTGGCGCCACAAGTACAGTACCATTAATGTCCAGCACTGTACTAGAGCAATAGGCACAAATCAAATTAACAGAAAGTCTGTCAACATTTGGTCCTCACATAAAATCATCTGCCTTTAGGACACTTCATTGTTAGCAAAATATTGTGAAAATTTGCCAGGTATTTCAGAGATATGTAGATGGAACAATAACAAGCTCAAGCAACATAAATGGTATGTGGTGTGGACTTAACTGAACCGTTAAAAATTTCTCCAGCAAGATGTAGGCTCCACCGAAATGGAAACCAAATATTTTGCATACCTCTCAGTTCACCGAGTATGTCAGTCAAAATGCTGAATTTTTTTAGCAACAAACCTTTGGGGCATTTTTGCAAAAATATTTGACGAATATTTGAGCACAAAAATTTTTGCTGAACTTTTACAGACTAAAAGACAAACACGGTGCACCACCATTGATCTTCTGGAGGAATCATCACATTGTAGTTCTTAGACGGAGTTTTGGGTGTGCGCAGACTGTTATAGGTGGTGGTGGTGGTGGAAAAGGGAGGGTAGGGGGGAGGGGGGGATCAATAGAAATGGGGGAAGGAGGAGAGATGCTGCGGCGGCCTCCAGGTCTCCCAAGATCTCATTCCGCATCGAGTTCCGGCATCAATGGGACTCGATCAACTGCTGTTGGCCTTCTGGAAATGGAGTTTCCGGAAAGTGTGGGAACACTCGTTGACAAAAAATTTGCGCCCAATTTTATTTTGTAATGAATTTCAAATTTTATCTTTAAAAATGGCACACATGTTGGCAACCTGCGGTTGAGATAATCGTTCAAACGGGTTTTTCCCCGCAAAAATATTTCGGTCGTAAATTAAGCTCGCAGCTGTTTCGTTCGTAGGAGAGATACGACGAAAATAAAAATGACGCGAGTTATAAATTTAAAAACCGCTGTCGTCAATATTAATTTTTTGCACTTGTTTTCACCATTCTCTCCTATATGGTATGCGGTTGTCTGGAGTGATAAAACGAGGTCATTTGCACTGTCTCGGGAGAAGGTTTGGAGCCAAAAAGTCTCCAGCAGGTCATTATCGCAGCGTCTAAAGTGTCTTGGAGAGAAAATGTCCACCTGAGGGATTCAGATTTCCCTTTGACCTGACTGGAGCTCCATCCTTCTGCTTCAACTCTTCACGCCCCATTTCCGACCTTCCACCCTTCCTTTTGTCCCTTTGTGACCAACTTCGGGTCATGCCTCTTAGGAAGGGGATGGGTGGGAAAAGGAGGGGATATTCTGATGGGAGGCATTAGTTTCGCTGATTTTCCGGAGAGCGACTGAGGCCAAAGTGTCCCCCGGAAACGCCTCAAAGTCTGGGACCGAAAAACAGATGATTATATATAGACTGTAGAGCATGTTCATGTAGAGCATGTTCTAATTGAAGCGTCCGTTTAAGTTTGACATTTTGACCTCTGATAGTAGAGGTTGTCAAATAATTATATTAGATGATAATACATTAGCTCAAGTTTAATCAGCCAATCAAACTCTATTTTGCAATTAATAGGCTACATTGTCTTTATTTATTATAATTGAAGCTAATATTTGTGTAATGCATTTTAAATATTTTAATTCATGTAGAACTTTGATTTATATTTATTACATAATATATACTGTTATTTATTACAAATTGTGCATTTAGTTTATTTAATTACATGTTTATTTTATTTTATTTTATTGCATGTTTATTTTATTTTATTTTATTGCATGTTTATTTTATTTTATATTAGTGCTCGTTATTAAATAATAACGAGTACCATACTAAAATTTAATAGAATGAAATAAAATAAATAGTAAATAATAACAAAATTGTAATAGCTAACAATAACAAACATAAAATTTTAAATACAGCTGAATACAATATTAAAATTTGAATGCTGCTGAATACAATGTTAAAATATTCAATTGCAAAATAATTTATCAATGAATCGTGCAATTAATTAAATGGATAAAATATAGCACCGGTAATGCATATAATAAATTCAGCCGTATTTAAATTTTAATGATTGACCGATTAATTTTATGTACTATTAATATTATTGTTAGCTATTACAATTTTCTTGTTATTTATTTCCAACGACGGGTTTAATTGGAGTCATTTGTTGCTATCATTAAAACAACTAGGTAATAACCTAATACTATCAGTTAATCATTTTATAATATCCATAACCGTTTTAAAGGAAAGTAAATCAACATCTTAAGAGTTAGTAATTCGCTAATTGAACGTGACACTTCAATTCGTATGTCTTCTCTGACTTATTAGTGTTGTAGATACGAAGCAGCACACAATCCATATAACCTGACGAAATTTAATTACACCATTTACACATAAAATATATCTCACGTGTTGTAAAAGTAACTGATATTTCTCCAACCAACAGCTACAAACGCTGCAATTTCCCAACAAAAAAAAATCGCAGGCACTTCCTGATAGCTCCCTCCTCAAATCAGGCCATAACAATGCAATTTCCTCCCCAATTACTGTTGTCACAATCGCGTTTTTTTTTCCACCTCGTCGGTTGTTATGAGATAATTACAGATTCCGGCTCCCTAAGGTCGGAAAAAAGTGCCTTTTTGGCGGCAGCCGCTAATGAAACTGAAATATTGAAAGGTTTTCGCGCAAGCATCCCATTAGTGCTTGCGGTGGGTAGGTGGAGGGGAATTCAACCACCCCCCCCAAAAAAGGTTCCATGTAATTGACTCCCTTGGAATGTAGTTGGTTCTATGAAGGTCTAGTATTCTGGGAAGGGGGTCCTCTGGGTGGGAGGGACCTGGCTCAATCAACGCAGCCCAATTTTCTCCATATCTCCAGTTTTATGGAGCCCTAGGCTCTCTCTCTATGGCTGGATGGGAAAAAAAGAGAGGAGTAATATGGAGGCTTGAGATGAAAGCACTCCTTTTGGGTGGGCGCAAAGGTGCGATTTTTGCATTTGGATCTGGATCCAACCCATGGCTTCCGGGGACGACCAAGGGCTGTTGCCAAATTTATGGAGCTCAGACTGAAGCGCCAACAATTTTATAGCAAAGTTCAGTGGCTTTAGGGCCAGTTTATGGGGGCCGAGATCCGTCTCGATTAATATTAAAGAGGATATACCTAATATTAATAGCTAATGTTATAAGAGTAGCCTTCCAAAAGTAACTGCTTAATCCAGTATATATTAATCCCCTAGACGAGGATGTAGGAGGAGGAGAATGGAAAATAGTTCGCACTTCCAGGGTCGTCGCAGAGAGCTCGTAGTAGGCTCATTGGAAAGCTGAACCAGACATTAGTGTAGCCAAAAATTCTCATAATTGCGAATTTCTAAGCCGTTTTCGAGATATTGCCAAAAAAAAACTGATTTTCCACCTTCCCCCTGAGCCAGATGGGCCCGTTTAAGCCGGAAGAACAATGGCCCATCCCCCACTCACATCTGTTTCCACGTGCCATCCCAACCTCTCTTTTCTACGATACGTCAGAGCGGGCACGTTCGGATACGCCTCATCGCTAGCGGTGACGTCACTGGTGGATGTTATGTAACCGGATGGATTACGTCAACTGCGCCTAAAGCGTGCAAGTGGGGCACATCCCCACGGGGGGGCGGGGGGCGGAAAGCTCGTAATAAGCATAAGAATGCTAATAGTAGCAACTGTGAGTATTTCAGGTCAATCTCGATATATCTACATATCAAGACAATATCGACATCTAAATGCTTGTAAGATAATATCGATACATCTATATTCTTGTAAGATATTATCGATACATCATTCTATATTCTTGTAAGATATTATCGATACATCTATATTCTTGTAAGATATTATCGATACATCTATATTCTTGTAAGATATTATCGATACATCTATATTCTTGTAAGATATTATCGATACATCTATATTTCTGCGATATAATATCGATTCAGCTGCTTTTCTGCGATATAATATCGATTCAGCTGCTTTTCTGCGATATAATATCGATTCAGCTGTATTTCTGCGATATAATATCTATATACTGTATAAAAATTATTGCAAGATAATATCGACATATCTGAATACTTTTTGATTTAATATCGATGTGGTATTTCAGTCAATAGCTATAATAATGAGTGTCTTTTAATTTAGTATCGATATAATGAGTGTATTTTAATTTAGTATCGATATAACAACAACACCATCACGACATTTCCCTGTAAAGGGGTAGTCAGCGATGACGAGAANCCCCCCCCCCCCGGCCCTGACCATCTCAGAAAACAAACTCTCAATATTATATTTTACCGCCTTGCATAGTCGTGTAATATTTATATTTAAAATATAATATTGAGTATCGATATAATGAGTGTATTTTAATTTAGTATCGATATAATGAGTGTATTTTAATTTAGTATCGATATAATGAGTGTATTTTAATTAAGTACGGTATCGAATATGGAGATTTTGTCATATCGATATATCAGAGTAGCTTATGGTTTAATATCGATAAGTCTCAGTATTTTAATTATGGAGACAATATCGATATAACGAATACTGTTCGAGTTCTTATCGATATAACGAATACTGTTCGAGTTCTTATCGATATAACTAAAATACTGTTCGAGTTTTTATCAATATAACGAATGCTGTTCGAGTTTTTATCGATATAACTAATACTGTTCGAGTTTTTATCGATACTTAAGGAGAGTCCCCGGTTGTAAATACGTGATAGTCGCCCACCCTCGGCTGTACTTCTGCTTCTAGTAGTCCTATGGGTAGAAAATTGATTCTCCGGTTCTCCGACTGGGTAGAAGAGTGTTTCCGTGTGCATGAGGAACTTCAGGTGGGAGAGGAACCGGTGTAGAGAGAACCTCTCGCCGTCTGTATGCGGCTTCATCCGTACGGTTCGTTAGCTGCCAAGCTTTTCCCGTAAATGAGCAAATAAAAGGCAGTGCGGCGTGGGAACGGTCTCAACCATGGGAGGTGCCGCTCTGGTTATACTCTCGTAGCGTACGGTATTTTTTCCCCCCATGGAACGATATGGGTTATTTCAAGTGTGTGTGCTCGCACCAGGGCCCATGTCTTGAATATAACACACTAGGAGAGTAATTAAGGTTTCGAGCACCAAGAGTGTTAATGAGTTGGGCTAATAGGAGATGGGTTGGTGTGAGAGAGAATCTAATTAAACGCGATGGGTCTTGTGACAGAGTGACAATCTGGGGGAGAAAAAATGAGATTGGTTTTTATCAAAAATGCAAATGTGGCGTGTTTTGATTGGATCCCCGGATGATTTAATTGCGGTGTAGGAGGATCCGGTTTAATTAGCGAGAGACATGAACGTTTAATGGCGGTTGACAGCGACTTTTATTATAATAAGCGCGCCATGTAAAGCCCGATACATGATACAGGATGAGTTAAAAACCACTTACCAGCTAAATGTTCACTTCCAAGCTTGAATTATGAAGTTATAGGATAGGGTTATCATTATTTTCTTAATTAATTTTAAAGGTCCGTAATTACAAACCTACCTTGTCTAACCGAACCGAACCTAAACTGACCGAACCGAACCAAGTGAATATCATCATATCAAAACATGTATCGATACTATATCGATATTTATGTATGTATTGAGCATAATTATATCGATACTTTTATACAGATTGAGACGATATCAATATTTCTCTCTTAAGACGATATCGATATTTCTATAACTTATATAATATCAGATATAATATCGATATTTTTATAAATGTCGAGACGATTTTGGCATTGCCATATATTGAATATACAGTATACTGTACAGATATATGTAGCCTATAAATTTCGAGACTATATAAATATTTCTAGACATTATCGAGTCGATATAGATATTTATATACCTATTGAGTCGATATAGATATTTATATAACTTTATGTAATATCGAATAAATATCTATATTTTTATAATGCAGTATAATATCGAGATAAAATATCGACATTTTTATAAATATTTAGACCATATCGATATTTCTATATATCTGGAGACAATATTGATATTTCTAACCGAACACAACCGAACAACATTTTCTCAGAACAATCCAGCTCTACTAGTCGTAATTACTCTTCGCAATCTAGGCACCTGTGTTCTCCACTACTTCTACAATACCTATAAAGTATAAACCTCCCTGGCCCTCATTTGTAAAGTAGAGGCGTGTCGTCCTGTCTGAGCACAGTCCTTGTCAAGCTTGTCCAGGCAGAGCCGCAACAAAGGAGCCCGGAGGAACATGCAACAATTACGACGCTTCTCTCTCTCTAAAGCCGTTTCCTTGAGAAACACATCAGTCTTAACAGCTCTGCTATTTGGAGTATTAACCCGGACGGAAGCTGATTTTGCAAAATAGCTTGGTTATAAATCGCGGAGTAGTTTGCACTCTGGGGAGGCCTTGTGGGGAATCCCCGGAAACTCCGGGAGAGTGTAGGATCCGGAAGAGCAATGGAGCGGGAAGTTGCCTGATACACGGGCCCGTAGGATTTTGGCCAGCGATTTTGTGCGAGTTTACCAAAAAAAAAAAGCCGTTACTGTATTTTGAAGGGGGTGGTTTTGAGCATCGCTTGCTTCCAGGTTTGTTTTCGAAAATGTAAACAAATGTCACAAACTGTTTGGTTATTTATGACATGAGGGTTCATTCACACTGGTGAGGCGTGAATGAGCTGGAGATGGACCTAAGCGAATTTAACTGCTCTTTAAAACTGATAATTCAATTTAACAGATACTTTTTTGAATTAGCAGCTAAATCAGAAAATAACTGCTAGCTCCGTTTTTTCGAGCATATTATAAACATTATCAAGCTATATTATCAATTCAAATATTAATTAAAAATCGATATTAATTTTTACAGACCCATACTTAGACGAGTTTTATACCATAGCTAGTTCTGTTTTGATATTAAAATGTTAATATGAAAAACCAATGGAAATGATCAAGACTGGAAAATTGGCTATGAAAATTTGATATTTGCGGAATTGTAAATCGGAAAAACTGTTGAATTTTTTATGCAATTTTCAGTGTGCTTCAGAAGTTAGCTCACGTCTCAGCAAATATTTTGCGTGCTTTAATTTATTTGTTCTATTTAAATTTCTCTCTTCGATGAATTTTTTACTTTTACAAAAACAAACTAATAATATTACAAGCAAATCACAATTTTGCATTGCTGATCCGACAACACTAGATAATATCAGTTATCACTGCTTTAGTTAAAACTGCGCATATTAACCATCGTTAACTTCAGTAGAGTGGCATATGCAATTTGGCAGTATAATATATGTGCTTTTGCTGCTGCATGCTGGCGAAATGGGCTTTAATGGGGTCTTGTTATGGGAGCGGTATCCCATTTTTATGGCTTCCATATACTGAACGAGGATATGCTCTCTCTCTTTGATGAATATTGTTCATTAGGTCACATGAAAACAATGATGGCGGTAGTTTCGTTTAGAAATTAAAGCCTACATAGCTTTTTGCGCTTTCAAAATTACATGGATTTTTTAAGGGGCGAAAAAAGCATATTGTTTCTTTT
The DNA here is from genome assembly GCA_000934665.2 of Catajapyx aquilonaris. Taxonomy (NCBI): domain Eukaryota; kingdom Metazoa; phylum Arthropoda; class Diplura; order Dicellurata; family Japygidae; genus Catajapyx; species Catajapyx aquilonaris. The sequence goes on from JYFJ02004280.1 coordinate 17,892, forward strand.
GCCTAATTAGACTCGTTATCTTTTCCAAGCGCAGTTATCTCTGCTAAGAATTTGTAAAAAAAAGTGAGGGCCAGATAGAGATGTGATATGGTGCTCAAAGTTTTAAATGGAAGTTTTGGACTTGCTTTAATTGCGTTAGTTTCTCAACCAGGTTCGAGAGATAAAATTACTACATGCACGACTTCTGTTATCTCTAAGGTACGTCTCTCTCTTTTGCTTGCAAATTTTGGGCAAAATTGCGGGTTTTCTAAGCGGTCACGTAACCGTTTAGATGTTAACTGCTGATCAGAGCAAGAGAAATTTAGCTTTAACGTGGCCAGATTTTAATTTAAATTTTTTTATCATATTTTACTGTTCATTGTCCTTCCTCAAAGAGACTGAAATCATTTCCAGGCAATTCAAGCATTCAATTTTTCCCCCCCTCTGGTGGTCATTTAATGGCAGCTTTTTATGGGTTAGAACTCAGTTAACTAGCAGGACCGTAATCATCTTAATTAAAATCGGTAAATTTTGTGGGGCCAACCTACTGGGTGCTTCAAGCCTTTGAGTTTTACAGTCCCGGATTGTTCCTGAAGAGTGACCACTAATGAAATGATCTCTGTCCTGGGGAAAAGCAAGGGAACATGGACAGTGTCAGGGGCTCTAAAGTCAAGAGCTTTTATCAAACGGACTCTCCAACAAGGCTCGTAAATGGAGGACGCTTGCTTTTTCCTCCTCCCCCCTCCCCCCTCTAAAAGAGACTTTGTGTTATCAACCCTCCCAGGATTTTAATGCGAGTAGAGTGAAAAGAATTTATTAGTACATGTTGCGGTGCTTGGTTTGCAACGTGGTTTAACTCCCTTAGGACAATGTGTTTTACATGTACCGTATTCTTGCACTGGTTCATTTTACGAGCAAATGTTCAAAGAGCTGTTTGTTAGCAGCAGCTCGTTAAAAGTACAAAATTGGGCGCTTTTTTTTTCAAAAAAAATCCATATACAAGTACCAGGTAGCAGATAGCAGGTAGCTAATCCGTATTGGTTCATTTTAAGAGAAAATGTCCAAAGAGCTGTTTGTTAGTAACAGTTCATTAAAATTACAAAATTTAAAGCTGTTGTTCAAAAAAAATCACATACAAATAGCATATAGCGGATAGCATATAGCGTATAGCAAACCCGCCATATTGCCATCAGATGTATAATTATAGTGTCGCACTATAAATGTGGGAGCGGCTATTTTGACAGTTACAATATTATTTGAATAGTTTCTAATAGTTTGAATCACTGCGTTTTCAGCTCAACACGAGTAACAATTAGTTGCTATTTTAATAGTTACAAATAGCTAATATTACCTGCTGGTTTGAACATCTGCTTTTTCCGACCGCACAACTAGGCAAGTGAGCGGTTATATTTCACGCTACAAATAACAATATTTGTTATCATGTTGAATCACTGCTTTTTTGGTCCCGACAAGAGAAATCTTAAGCAGTTATTTCTAGCATAAAATATAGCTTCATATTTCGCTACTTTGAACAACTGCGTTTTTCGACTCAACAACAGGACAAGCAGTTATATTTCACGGCTACAAATTACAATATTTTTGTCACGCTGAATCACCGCTTTTTTGGGCCCGACAAGAGAAAGCTTAAGCAGTTATTTCTAGCATAAAATAGAGTTTCATATTTCACTACGTTGAACAACTGCGGTTTTCCACCCAACAACAGGACCAGTAAGCAGTTATATTTCACTGCTACAAATTGGAGTATTGTCAGGTTGAATCACCGCTTTTTTGGGCCCGACAAGAGAAAGCTTAAGCCAAGGCTTAAGCAGTTACTTCTAGCATAAAATATAGCTTAATATTTCACTACTTTGAACAACTGCGGTTTTCGACCCAACAACAGGACGAGTAAGAAGTTGTTGTCATTCACAGCTACAGACTACTACCTTTTTCCGCTAGTTGGCTGGGCTGACAAAAGGAGTGGCTTTTGACAGCCCAGGACGAGTGTGTGTAAGCAGTTATTTTAAACTGCTACAAATAACCGGACATTTTCTGTTGGTTTCAACTGCTGCTTTTTTCTGCCCTTCCACATAAGCTACCTGTATGTGTCGCAAAAAATTCTATGGGCACTGTCCTGATCATTATTAATAGACACATATGGGCTGATACATTTTTAATTAAACCAAAAATGTGCGCGATCTTATTACCCTCTTAAGAGGACCAAGTGCCTAGTAGCAGTGATTTGTGGGCCTGTTAAAATAACAGCAGCGTTCAGCCCAACATATGGCAGCGTAATTAACGCGGCATCAGGCATATAGAGATAAAAACTCTATATAGGGGTTCAAGCTTTATGAGGTCATTTCGGAAAAGGTGGACTAACTTAGGCTGGAAAGACATCAAAAGGCCTACCCTCCTCCCAACCCTTAAATTATTGCCTCTACTCTCTCTCTCTCTCTAGGACTTCCATAACCAAACGAGCCTTTCTCTCAAGACATCAAGGCATATTAGCATAATTTCACCTTTATTTTCTGAGCGAAAATAAGGAAGTTTATGGCCAAATGTGAAGCGTTTGCGCTTTCTGTCAAGTAACATTGAGGCGCCATTTTTGGTCCATTGTTTATCAACAAAAATGACAGATCAGAACTGGATTAATTTTTTACAAATTTACCTATACTTGCACATTGTCTATTTCTACATTAACAATCACATTAAGTAGTGTCATAAGCTCAGAACCTTCAAATGTTGGCGAATGAGGTTATCTTGAGGGATTTATTAAATTATGCAAATATTGCCCCACCTGTCCAGTCACGCATTAGATCGTTTGTGGAATATTTAAGTAGTCACACTCGTCGAATTAAGACTGAGCGGGCATACCCCACTGAAGTAGGGTATGCCCGCTCATTTGGTATTAAACGGTGTTTAAACTCCCTCCAACTATGCCTAAAATTAATTTTAAGCAAAGTTGGTCATGATTGGCAACGCTAATAAGCCACTCTGTATGGAAATATAAGAAACGACATTTTGGGGGGGGGGTGGGTGGAGAGGGGTAGAGGACCCCNCCCCCCAGCGGCATTGAGGTTCATCAAAATGCAGATCGCTTGCTCTTCTCCTGATCTGTATGCACCCTGAAGTGCATTCCCATAATCTCATCCCGCAGGATTTTCCTCTCCCTCTAAAAAAAACCAGGCCCTGAAAAACACCAGAACCTGAACACAGAATTTTTAGCTGTAGATTCCACCTTCTAATCTGAATATTTTACTATCCTTTTGAAGGTATGTCACTCACTAGTCATTTTTTTGTCTTTTTTTTTTTACAGAATCTCAAGGACCAGATTCTGACTACCAACGTTTGGCTAGAACATGTAAGTAAACCAGGTTTTTTTTTTCTCTCGCAAAATTTTTTGGCTAGAACCCTAAAGGACATAAATATTCAACAGCAGGGAAAAGTGGCAGCGATTTTTTTTTTCCGCGAATGCCAAGTGTGCTGGATGGGCACACACTTTGTGAAGCGAGATAACCGAATCGTGTAGTTGACAATTTGGAAGCGAGGCTACATTGTGATTTGATCAACACACAATACCCTGTGGGCTAGTTTCGGGTTGGAGGTACTCTGAAATGTTAATGCCACGCAGTCCGCTGAAATTCGACACCAACTTGAATCCATCGTTTTCGAGTCCAGCGAATTTTTTTTTTCCTCGTAATTTGGCGACAATGACATGCCAATAAGTTTAACACCTTTCAGTAGTGTATATGCCATGTTCAAACTGTGGCACATCACTTTGTCATATGCAGGAAAAAAATAAATTGCTATACTTTATTTGGTCGCTGGCTTTTGTATGGACGGAGATGGTTGTGATAGTTCGATATCGCATACAAAAGATATATGGCGACGGACGCCACAGGTGATCAGGAGAAAGTGCTGATCGAATGCCCCTGCTGTGAAGGAACTTCATTGCATCAGATGCTCAAGCGTTCCATTTTGGAAAATTGCAATCATGTTGTAGGTAGATAGAGAAATACACAGGAATACAGGGAAGGTTTCGCGTTTTCTAATGTAGGTGATAACCCAAGCCGGTACAATAACAGGTATAACAGCTCTTAAAAGTAGTGACAATAACGAAAAAAGGAGTTCTTGACATATAAACCAGAATAGCAACTGTTAAAACTAGTGACAAATACAAAGAGCGGTTATACTGAAAAATAGCATAATATGCTATTTCTTCAGTAACTGCTTATCGTATTTGTCACTGCTTTTAGACAGACAGACAGCCATTACGGCATTGCCCCATGATAGGGTAGCCAGCGAGCTGCTTTTAACAGCTGCTAGTCTGCTATTTCCCTTACCAAAATCTTGGCTACCTAGTGGCTAGCTCGCAGGATGACCTCGTTGGCAAGGTAGAGGCGAGCTAGTTGCTTGCCTTCTGTCAAGAACTCCCTTTTCGTTACTGTCACCACTTTTAAGAGCTGCTGTTCTGTTATATTCTGTTATGTTAGCACTTAGCATATTAAAGCAGTGACAGGTGCGGAGAACCAGTTCTTGACAGAAATAGAATAACTGCTACTAAAAGTAGTGACAATTACGAAAAACTTGTTGACAGAAATAGCTATTTCTGTCAATGATTAATTGCACCTACTACTGTAGTAGGCAATTAGTCACAGCTCCTCAAAACAGTTACAGTTAGAAAGTAACGTATATGCGTAAATTCTTTCAAGCATCATCAAGGTGGCTACAATTGAGGTGAGGTTTAACACAGCTCTACACCTACACAGTGCCCCCACTCACAATTGGAAAATGGCTGCCCAAAATATGTCGAAATCGCTCTCTACCACAAACGAATCCAATCGAGAGCATGTATTACTTCTCGCAATTAGCTTATTACGTCCCCGAAGCCCTGAGCGATGAATTATTCCGCAACTTATTCAGCACTTTGCCAGGTTCGAATATTGTTACCCCCCTCCCCCCACTCAGTATTGAAACCCACCCCCACCCCCATCCTATCCCCACATGTGGGGGGTCCCCATCCAAACGCATGATTGAACATTGAACCCCGCGTTGGTGTGAACCCACGCGCGATCAGTGCATTACCAGGCACATAATGGGTTTATATCTGCCCTCTCGCCAATTTCAGACCATAAATGCATCGCCGCATGCCATCACCCCACCCCACTGCTACCCTACACCCACCCCCACTCCCTGTGCAACACTGTCCAAATTAACGATCTCGTTGCAGGAATGGCAGGACCACAAGTTCCGTTGGGATCCGGCCGAGTACGGAGGCGTCACAGAGTTATACGTCCCTTCTGAACACATCTGGCTGCCCGACATCGTGCTGTACAACAAGTGAGTGCCTGCCAGTCATGCCAGGGTCGAAAAATATGACGTTATTATTAGCTGTGAAAAATCACTGCTTATCCGTCTTGGAGAGTCGAAAAAAGCAGTGAAACGATGCAAAAATATGACGTTATTTGTAGCTGCGAAAAATCACTGCTTACCCACACTCGTGTTGGGCTGAAAAGCAGTGAAACTATGCGAAAATATTACGTTATTTGTAGCTGTGAAAAATCACTGCTTACCCACATTCGTGTTGGGCTGAAAAAGCAGTGAAACTGTGCTAAAATATTACGTTATTTGTAGCTGTGAAAAATCACTGCTTACCCACATTCGTGTTGGGCTGAAAAAGCAGTGAAACTGTGCTAAAATATTACGTTGTTTGTTGCTGTGAAAAATCACTGCTTACCCACACTCGTGTTGGGCTGAAAAAAGCAGTGGTTCAAACTAGCAGAAATGTTAGGTTATTTTAAGCTGTTAAAATTAACCGCGGACTCGTCCCGTAGGGCCGAAAAAAGCAGTGGTTCAAACTAACAGAAAATATTAGGTTATTTGTAGGTGTTAAAAATAACTAGTTACACGTCTTGTTGTATGGCCCGAAATAGCAGTTGTTCAAACTAGCAGCTAATATTGAGTAATTTGCAGCTGTGAAAAATAGCTGCATGCCATATTAGTGTTGAGCTGAAAAAAAAGCAGAAGTTCAAACTAGCAGAAATGTTAGGCTATCTGTAGCAGTCAAAAACAACGGCTTGCTCATCTTGTTGTTGGGTCGAAAAGCACAGTTGTTCAAACTAGTGAAATATTAAGCTATTTGAACTATTAGAAATAACTTGCCGGGCAGGAAAAAAGCAATGGCTAATACTGGCAGTAAATATTACGTTATTTTCAGCCGTGAAAAATAACTCCTTACTTGGCTAGTTTTGGGGTCGAAAGAAGTTGTTCAAACTAGCAGGAAATATTCGCTGTTTGTAACTTTAACAGTTGCTAATTGTTACTCGCGTTGTTCTGAAAAACCAATGGTCAAACTGGCAGAAAATATTCAGTTATATGTAGCCGTGAATAATAGCTGCTTACTCGTCCTGGTGTTGGGTCGAAAAGAGCAGCGTTCGATCGCTATTTACTTCGATTCGTCATTAAACATTACATTGAATATTGACACTGAATGATCATTACCTGTTCATTCATTCAACCCAGCCTTATGACAGTAATACTGATTAACTTGAAATTAGCTAACTGGCGTCACTGTAATCATTGTTGGAACACCCTGTATTTTTTTAAGGAATTGGAGTGCGATGTGAATTATGTCGTAAAGTGACCCGAGGGAAGAGTAGGAGAGCCTCGAAAAAAAAATATTTTTTTGAAGGGTTGGAGTTAGAGCAATTAAAAGTTGGTGAGAACAATGGATGGCGAAAAAAAAAGTTCAGATATTCAGGGGTAGTTAGCTGCGTTTTTCTGGACTGAGGACAAAAGAACTGGTCTTGCACACACACACCCACGACTGGAAGGCAGCCAGTGTAATTGAAGGGGGAGCTTTTTTTAACTCACTAAATGTGGCTGCCGAATTATTTTTTTCACAAGATCCCTTTTTGTGTAAGTCCAGTCCATTATGGTCTATGAAAGCATGAAAGTCTATCAAAAAAAATCCGCACTTTCCATCACTATATGACTTGTAACAATTCTTAATGACACCACTGTAATTGCCACTTGGTAGTAAACAACAAAAAATGACGCCATTATAAATATTTTAGAAGCCAGAAATTGCGATGAAAGTAATAAAATATGTAAATGCCATGAAAATTAACTAAATAATAAAATAATTGTTGGGTATGATTGTTGTTGATTACCATGGAAGGTTGGTGCAGGTAAATGGACAATGCGTGTACGTAGATACAACAGGAGTGGCAATCGGCAAGGTCAAATGTAATCCAACCAATAACTTGTAAGAAAATCAACAATGGGCAATAACAATTGGACACAAAAATAATGCACTAAGTATCGAAACACATGCCACTAATCACGGAGAAATAAACAACGTTAGCTAATGTGAATCAAAAGGGGTTGATACTCACAAAATCCAGTTTGACTCCAACGGAACAGCAACAATCACGTAGAACCCAGTCACTCAGTAGGAATGAATCTTCTTGTAATTAGTTGAAACGCTAATTAGAGTATCCAAACAAAACGTATGGTTACGACTCAAAAAATGAAGTTACGTACCGGTATCCAAAAAGAGCTGCGTATACTGTAGAGATACGTGCGAGGTGAATGGCTTCCCTTCACATAGTATATTTCAAGGATGCGCAACTGATAAAAACGCTGGTGCGTCGAATATGACCATATGACTGTAAAATGGTTACTAAATCAATGACATGGAAGGCAATGTAATCAACTTAAAATATTTTTAACAAATTAATGATAACAGAAGGTCCAAACACAAACCGAATTACAATTATTTACATAACGTTGACTCCATGCACATACGTTATATTGCAAAAAAATCGGACATTTTTTTTGGCGAGCTATATTGGCAATTTGGTCCAGCTTATTGAGTATATAAATGGAAGCTGAGAGGTTATTGGAAGCTTCTGTCTCTCTGGCGTCTTCTGGAGAAATTGACTTCAGACCTGATTGACTGGACAAAGCCCAACAATATATCGAGGAAAGGCGGGAAAAAAACTCAATTTCCAGTTATGAGAATAGTCGCCATTGCTTAGTTTTTTCTGCTAAAAGTTCCCAGCTTGTTTACTGAAATCCACATTCACAAGCTGACTGCACAAGTTTAATGTAAAAATAATGTGTGAATGGCCCATAGGGTGATCAATATGGGGTTGGCCACACTCTCGAATTATGGGTTTTTTTACAGGGTGGTTTTTTTTAAAGCGATAAATGACTCGCTCTTAATTGGCTGTATTTGTACTAGCGGAATAGTGTTTACGAAGCAATGAAGATCAGGAAGGCATTTTAGAGCAAGTCACCCCCGTGAATGATTTGCATAACGAGCTTCAGTGTTTGTTGCGACTAAAGTGATGTATTTACATCCTAAGTGAATTCTACATGGGACAGTAAGTTTGTTCCGGACACTGAGTTAGCGTCCCATACATCAGTCCCTTTTGTTTTAGTCCGCTGCATTTGTGTCAAACCAACTTTCGCCATTTAACATTTTCAGCATCACTATAACAATACAGGCTGTTAAGCACAGCAAGATTTATTGCATTAGTATCAATTGTAGTGCTCACATTTGTTTAAAATACTAAATCGTTTGTTTGAGGTACAATCTGGGTCTCACAAAGTGTGAAACTCTGTGTCCCGGTCTCGCATAGGGGCTGAGGACCAAGGTTGGTGTTTTGACTGTAGCTCTGGGGACATTCTCCAAATTGTGGGGACATTTCGAGTCCCCACAGCATATACGCCTGGTGGGGTACTGCTTCAGTGGGGACATGTCCCCACAATTCCGTTATGTAGGGTTTGCAAAAGTCCATTTTTCTCAGCCTAGGTTAGGTAGGTTAGGTTAGGTTAGGTTAGGTTAGGTTAGGTTAGGTTAGATTGGTTTACACTCGTTTCGAAAATGTCTGTTGTCCTTGCCCCCACAGCCTATGGCGCGCAAGAGTGTGTGAACTTGAGTTAAAACATTTTTGATTGAAAAATTTAAATCGTTTGTTTGAGGTACAATATGCGTCTCACAGAGTGTGAAGCTGTCTGTGAACCTGAGTTAACAAAAAGTGAAGTGGCGGCAATAATTAAACATCCAGCGTCAACTACCTTTTTCCGATAATGATCATTACTAGCAGATTAGCCCAGGCTTTGTGCCTGCTCATTGTTGCGCGAAACTTGCTTCGCCATGTCTCTCACACCCCCACCTTTTTGTTGAAACATTTCTACCCNNCCCCCCCCCCCCCCCCCTTATAACATTGCAGGTGGGACACAAAGTTTCGGGGCAAACGCAATTAGGATCACGGGTAGGGTCCCGGGCAAGGTAGATTGTTAGGCTCCCAGGCATCTGTTGTGCCAAAATGCTGTTTTAATATGATTCAAGCAGGAAAGGCTGGAGCACTTGAAAGCGCTACTTCCGCCTTGTGGTCACCGGACCGTTCAAAAAGTGGTGTAGAAAGGGGTCAGGTCCACTAATATTGTTTGAAAATTTTTCTGACCCCGAGTTCAGAACTGTTGGGACACGGTTGGAAGCGAGGTCAGAGGGTAACATAGGTCACAGAGTCGTGAACTAGCACAATGCAATCAGGCAGCCGGATAAGCTCGTAAGCCCCAGATATTCGTGTCAGACCGCTAATGGGATTGACTTATGTGCTAATTGCATTGTAATTAGAGTTTGCATTGTGCATGATAGAACCAATCAGCATAACTCGTGAGAAAACCAATCACCTTTCTCGATATTGAAGCTGGAGTCAATCATCTCGCTCGTGATGGAAGAACCAATCACGTTACGCCACGTCACTGGCTGTTGACGAGGTTATTGGTTCTACCGTCACGAGCGACGTGATTGGTTGCCGCGTCAACAGCCAGTGACGTGGAGCAACGTGATTGGTTACTGGGGGTTGAAGCGGCAACCAATCAGATCGCTCGTGATGAAAGAACCCACCACGTTAAGCCACGTCACTGGCTGTTAAAGTGAGAGCCAATAACATCTCTCGTAAGTGAAGAACCAATCACGTTACTCCACGTCACTGGCTGTTGACGCGGCAACCAATCACGTCGCTCGTGACGTGGCGTAACGTGATTGAATCTACCGTCACGAGCGACGTGATTGGTTGCCGCGTCAACAGCTAGTGACGTGGAGTAACATGATTGGTTACTGGGGGTTGAAGCGGCAACCAATCAAATCGTTCGTGATGAAAGAACCAACCACGTTACGCCACGTCACTGGCTTCTGACGCGGCAACCAATCAGATCGTTCATGATGAAAGAACCAACCACGTTAAGCCACGTCACTGGGTTTTGAAGTGGGAGCCAATCACATCGCTCGTAAGTGAAGAACCAATCCGATTACGGAACGTCACGCATGGCAGAACCAATCACAGGACTTGGCAGTTGTCGCTCGTAGCGTGGGCTGAGACTCGCTGCCGAAAAAGCGTGGCGAGTGTTTCAAGTATTAAATGTTATAATTGCGCATCTCCTTAATTGCACTAACGTAACTAGTTGATTAACCCAACCCTGTTTTAACTACACACAGCCTTAATCCCTATCGCAGATTGGTATATATCCCGGTCCACGTCAGTCAGGCTCACCAGATGGCAGGTAATTCTGTAGGCCTGGGACTGGCACGTGGATTTTTATTAATAACACCTGCCATTTAAACCAGACGCCAAACACACGCAAATGAGACTTTGCCTGTGGTTATACAATCCCATGCTTTAAACACTTAATTAACTCGCACGTCAAGCCCACCGAACTTATTACGACAATCCTCTAAGCCTCAATTTGCTTGGGTTGACGTCTCCCAAAATCCTCTCTCAAAATGCGAAGTCACCCCCTTCTAACAATGCGACACAACAATGGCAGCCACAATACTTCCTGGAATTAATATTTTTGGTTAAATTTGGATTTAAAAAAAAAAAATCCTGATTCTGATTATGATCTTGAACATCAGCCAATATAGGATCTTCTGAAGTTCCTTCTGCTCTCTTATGCATTCAGCTCACAAGTCAGTCGAAGGCAAAAAAAGTATGAAGGAAAATATTCTTGAAGCAGTATCTCGGTATTCTCATAGGTCCAATACATGAATATTCCAGCCGATACCTTCCAAATCCGACGCTGGGTTGTGTAAACGTGGCCTTTTTTGTGATCATCTTTCAGTGCTGATGGAGAGTATGTGGTGACCACGATGACCAAGGCGGTGCTACACTTCACTGGAAAGGTGCTGTGGACACCACCCGCCATCTTCAAGTCATCATGTGAGATTGACGTCGAGTACTTTCCATTCGATCAGCAAACGTGCTTTATGAAGTTTGGTTCCTGGACCTACGACGGATATCAGGTAATTAATTAATTAATATAATTATTATTTATTAATTCGTTAAATTACTGCTGTACTGCATTAAACTATTTATTTGTTAAATTACAGTACTGTATTAAACTATTTATTTGTTAAATTACAGTACTGTATTAAACTATTTATTTGTTAAATTACAGTACTGTATTAAACTATTTATTTGTTAAATTACAGTACTGTATTAAACTATTTATTTGTTAAATTACAGTACTGTATTAAACGATTTATTTGTTAAATTACAGTACTGTATTAAACTATTTATTTGTTAAAGTATTAATTATTTATTTGTGAAAGTATTAATTATTTAATTATTTATTTGTGAAAGTATTAATTATTTAATTATTTATTTGTTGAAGTATTAATTACCGGGGTTTAATTATTTATTTGTTAAAGTATTAATTACCGGGGTTTAATTATTTATTTGTTAAAGTATTAATTACCGGGATTTAATTATTTATTTGTTAAAGTATTAATTACCGGTATTTAATAAGTTATATATTAAATTATTAAATTATTTACATGTCAAATTATTAAAATATTTACATGTCAAATTATTAAATTATTTACATGTTAAATTATTAAATTATTAACATGTTAAATTATTAAATTATTAGCATGTTAAATTATTAAATTATTAATCATCTATTAAACTATTGTTTATGTAACTATTAATCTGTTTCATTTCTTTACTATTTGTTTATTTTTTATTTATTTATTTATTTATTGTTTGTTTGTCTGTCCGTCTGTGTATTTGTTTATTAAGAAGTGTTCTAGGCAATAATTATCAGGTATTGCCAACCCTGACTGTGACGTCACACGACATAGGACCGACGTGGCACAAACATTGGCGCGCTTTTTGAATTGTGGTCACTTCCGAATTTTCGCAAGTATTTAATCACCATGCTAAAAATTTCGGGCCAAAAAAAACTGGACAAAATTTTTGGCATGCTTCAAATGCCTAGCTCTATTTATACCTAGAGCTATGTACACCACAGGATTCCGATTTCACCTAGGGCAGCGGACGCACCGAAGGGGGGGTTTGCTTGGCTCCGGTCTGTGGTCAAACTGATGAAATTTTCCGGGGTATTACCCCCCACGGGTTTTGGGCTAAAGTGAAGCATGGCTCTTGGATATTAAGCCTGCGGCTGACTTTGGCATTGCAAACATTTTTCCAACCAAAAAAAATTGAGCTTTGTTTTACTTGACCCTGCAGGGGGCTTAAGACCCAATCACAGCTGGCTGGTTATAGTAACGACAGTAAAAACTAACCCTTGACTTTTGAAGCACAAACTAACCCTTGTTTATCTGGCGCATCTGCCGACAAGTCTTTTAAGACCTGTAATTTTTATTGGACCCTTTAGCCAGAATAGGGGGGTGTTTCAGGGGCTAATGCTTTTACCTCATTACGGCTCCTACTGTTTACCAAGCAGCCCGTTAATGTTACTGTGGCGCCTCTCTCGTGGGCTGCTTGGAAATAATTTGCAGTAATGTATCTCCTCATGTGTAGCTCTTGGGCTGGAAGTGGGGAATTAGGAAGAAATTTAGATTGCCATTCATTTGTAGTCAAGGGGCCGTGTATAAGCCCCTGGAGGCCGAATGTTAATAACGAACCCGGTTTTAAGTGACAATTTGGTGAATCTGGAAGCCGGAAAATGTAACATTTAGGGGCTCGTATGCAGATTAAATGAGAGTAGAAATTTTGATATAAGATCTACACATTACCATAGAGCAACTTCATTTTGTCCTTCTTCCAACCCTATCTACCCCCAACTTGACCCCCGGAGTGAGGGACTTGGGAACTCTCTACTTTTCATTACCATTTCTCATGTACAGACCACTGGCGGTTAACATATTTTCTAGTAACTCCTACATACGTGCATAGTCCTGCAAAGTACGGTTTTTTCTATTGTTGTCGAGGGAATTTTCTGGTGAAAATTTTAGCCTGGTGACTGGGTCTAGACGGAAAACATATTGGCTGCAATCCGAACACTTCCCTTGGGGCGATGTCCCATTGGGGACCTGTTCAAACTGGGCTGAGGATTCCGTCAATGGATTCCGTCTCTCCGTCGGATCTTATGAGGATCTGATGATTGAACCTGGTCAAAAAAAAAACTTTTCCACGGATTTTTTTTTCGTATTTTTATATTGAAACTCGCAGGAGACCCGTTCTTCGCACGGTGATTGATAAATAAAAGAAATATATGCCACAATGACCACAAATAAAAGAAATATATGCCACAATGACCACATATGAAACACCAAACATCTATAATATTAAAATCCTTGCGGGAGTTGGCCGAGCCCTCTGATTGGTCCGTCGCATATTGTTACCGCCACCTCCCCATTGGCCCGCGTTCTACTCATGCGCAATGGGGTTGTAAACAACTCCTGTTGGGTTGCCGGGGAAACTGTCCATTCCCCGGCGTATGGTGCGCCGAATAGGTACCCCAGGCCGTAGGCCTAGAAAAGAGCGAGCGTTTTCCTAGTCATACAAAACCAAAAACCCTAAATTTTGGGTATGTACTATGCAGACTCAAAAAATTGCAGTTTTCGGACTTTTCCCGGAATCAGCAACACGTAAGACGTCAATGTGCCAAGTTTCAGCACTCTCAGGACTCTGAAAGTAGGTTTGGTAGCCGTGACATACCAACGAACTTTCCGCATTATTTTTCTAACACTTATGCCAAATCACTTTTTTTGCAATCCAAAAAATTTTGTGCAATTTATTATATTTTTCATGCATATCCGCATTTTTTTATAGTACCTGACACTCCATATTGACAGAGCGCCGCGCCGGTCTTTCTTAAATTGCGCTCTCAAAAAGTTAAACCCGATTTTAAAACCCTTCATTAAGCGCGATATACATGCAAAGTGAAGTGTGGGTACGTGCAGGATATGGCATTCATTACTGGGTGTGGTGGGTCCAATTACGTTCCCTTTTTTTATCGGCAAAGTGTGGTTGAGAGCCCTTGAAAGCGGCTGAAATGCATTCTGGTATAGTCCAAGAGGTCAATCGCCTCATAATTTTTTTTTTGCGAATTTTTGAGAATGAACTTAACCTATCGTCAGTCCGATTAAAGTCTGGACATACTGGTTTAAAATATTTTTTTAAAAAATTAAGAAAATAAAATAAGCCACGTTGCATGGCACTATTTAAAAGCGCTATGGAAAAGAGCGCTCCATTTCTGCGGTGTAAAGTGTGATAACTTGTTGTCAAAATTTAAATCGTGTTGAGATGCCTCTCTCCGTTACATGCGTGTCTGCTGCCTTGTAACTCCCTACCGAAAGCGGCCCATATCAATACGTTTTTGAAAGGAAGCGCTGCAACAGTTCCATGTAACGTGACTCAAAGAGCTTGTTTACATGCCACTAATTTAAATCTCTATCAACAAACGCGATGTAGTATAAACCGCTTCATTTTTGCCACCTAGACGTGTCTAAACCGACGTATGCTTAAATCGCTTCCAGGTTTCAACCGAATCGTCCAACTCATGCCATATCTCTTTTGAAAGCACCATATTAGTCATATACATTATCTCACGGCTGGGTTTTATCGATTCGCTTTCAAACCTGGTTCCATGGAAACAGCGAAACAAGCACTGCAATCTAGGACTATAGACAGTCCATAGGAAGCACCTCAGGAGCCCGTATTTCCTATCCTCTATCGCAAGCCTCGCAGGAAGACCCTTGCAATATTTAAATGTAACGGCTACCATCCGACTATTGGTCCACATTCTCAACCTCTGTAATATCCGACAACTGCGCAACTAGAAAATAAACCATAAAAACAAGTCCATGCCCCGAAGCTCCAACCAGACATTCCTATTTTGGCCCAACAGAGCAATATTAGACTCCAGCTCTACCAACATAAAATTTTCCATGGCGACATTACCCTATCTATTTGGTCTAAATAGGTGGGGGGCGCCTCACGACCTGTAATGGGTGCAGCTGCGATAATAACCGCGACCCAACCCTAAGTTCATTCCACGTTTCAAGTGCTCGAAATGAGTAATAATACTAGCACCACATGATAGCCTAATGTTGGCAGGGCATTAAATTTTCTGGAGGTAGTGTTGGTATTAAGCATTGTTCTTTTTTTCCCCCCCTTCAGATCGACCTGAAGCATATAAATCAGAAGCAGGGAGAGGACATGGTGCAGATAGGGATAGACCTCAGGGAGTATTACCCGAGTGTGGAATGGGACATTCTCAAAGTACCGGCTGAGAGACATGAGAAGTTCTACCCATGCTGTATGGAGCCATACCCAGGTCAGTATTTCAAACCCTGTAATCATTCAAAAAAAATCGCTGAAGAAAAAGAAGAATGTCTTTTATCAGATTCCTCAGATGTCAAATATCCGGAAGATTCTCCGAACTGGAATACTATATATGCTTGAACATTCTTCGTAGAGAAGAATTCTCTGTACAACGTCAAAGATTTTTCAAATATGGAAAATTCTTTGTACAACGTCAGAGAATTCTTTTCTATGGGGAATTCTCTGTACTACGTCAGATAATTATTTTTTAGGCGAATTATCTGTACAACGTCAGAGAACTCTTTTCTATAGCGAATTCTGTGTACAACGTCAGAGAATTCTTTTCTATGGCGAATTCCCTATACAGCGTCATATACTATGTATAATTCTTTCTATGGAGAATTCTCTGTACAACGTCATGCTTGACTGACGCTATAGCTAACAGTTTCGATCGCAAAATGCGAGGTCGTATAATTTGATAAGAAGCAATGGGGGGTAGTCAATAAATCGCAAAGTTGCGATCTTTGGACTCTCTAAAATGGAAATCCGGTAGATCATTCCCCTTGAAATAGGTGGGGGGAATGGAA
>JYFJ02004281.1:0-33352 GCA_000934665.2 Catajapyx aquilonaris
GGGCAGGATATGAACCCGACATTGCGCCCTGAGCACGAGACGACCTTGCTAAAGCCATTGGCGCTCCTCCCGCACAAAAGCCGGTGGGTGGGTTGCCGCGATTGTCTTAGGTTCGACATCATCTTGATCATCGTTTATCTCGTTACCGGTTACTGCCTCGACATTTCCCCTCCCTACATTTACGACTTGTTTTGGGCCAATGAGTGCACTGCCGGACGGAAGGGCGACTAGTAAGGGACACCGTGTAAGGTTCAACCTTCCGCCCAATTTGTGAAGCAGGCTTAACCCTGAACTACATAGGTGGGCGAAACACCTTTAACTATGTAGGTGGAGCCTGAGAGGCTCCAACGGTATATTTAAATTTCTGCTTATCAACTAAATTGTTATATTGGACTTTTCACATACAGAAGGTGCAGTTCTGATCATTAGGCTTCTGAAAACGTAAAAATCACACGCTGAGTCAGCATATTCCGACAGGGAATAAAATTTAATTTAAAGGTTACATCATGTTTGAGCCGCTCAGGCTTCACCTGCATAGGTAGAGCCTGAGCAGTTCCAGGAGGGACCTGTTCCTCGTTACGAATTTTTTTCAACCTAAAAATAGGGACTAAAAAATTTTTTCTTTCCTTTTCATGCTTAGGAAGGTTTTTATGACAAAGTCACGGAAGGACAGGGGAAAATAAAATTCAATGAAAAAGTTACATGCGTTTAAATAGTGCTTGGAGTCTCTCAGGCTCCACCTACGTAGTTAAGGGTTAAGGCATATACTTATTTCGCTTGCAACTTTTATCATCAGCAGTGAAACATCTTAGCATAGTCAGGGGATCAAAAAATTCCCTGTTTTCACATCCTTGCAAAAAAATTACAAAAAATGAGTACATTTTTTTCGAAAATTTAGCAATCACTTTTTAAGGGGCCAGGTTATTCTGAATTTGGTTCGTCACTGACTTGTTTTCACTTATAACCAAATTATTTGCTCACTTTTGATGGAACAGTTTGTATTATTATGCACCACTTCCATTTTCACCATTTAGTCTCCTTCCTTCTAATGTTAACCAACAACTTTCTTACGTAGATGCAGTACTGAATGCCACAGCATGTCCATGTAGACAGTTCAGGCTCATTGCTGGCACAGGCTTGAAAACTCTGGGGAAGTTAGTCGCTATTGTCACAGCCTTGTTCCAGGCAATGGGAAGCTTACCAGCCATTGCTCTTGATAATGCCACTTATCCTGTGAAATGAACAAACAGTTCACCATGAAAGAAGAACACCCGAGATGACGTGAAACTGCACCGAAAATGAGTTATTGACATACCAATTTGAATGAAAGACCTGTGCCTGCTCCCACTGACCCTCCATTGTTTGGACGAATCAAGCGAACCACACGGCTCTTCAAAGGTAACTCATCGTCAACAGCTGATATCTTGGGTAAGAGCCCAGCATGGAGGTTCTAGTAGAACCTCCGAAGCCGGAGTCGTCCGTCGTCCGTCGTCGCCGGAGTGTTCTGAACAATTCTGAAAGTTTATTTCTAAGGCTACCATTCTGTTTCCAAGCCTGCCTGAGCAGACCACAATAGCGACCGTACTGCAGAATGGCCACGAAACAAAACACGTTACACGTGATTGTCACGCTTGTTGTCACGTCAGGATCGGTCATGATGGTTGCGTTGGTTGGTCCTGTTCCAGGACGAAATAAACCTCCCAGAGTTGGACTCATATGGCATCTAGAGAGTCATCGGCATCTCCTCCTTCCTTCGACAGCTGGTTCTACCGCAGAGACGCAGAGTATACCAAGCCTGGGTCAGGCTTGAGAGGGTGCAGTTTGTTGGAGAATGTAATATCCACCAACTGACCCAGGAAGGAAGCCCCTCAGCCACAGGTTCCTCAGGTGAGTCGCAAGTAATGCAGTCAAAGGCTTTATTACACTGTGACAATGGTACTTCGACTAATCACATATTTGGTTTCAATGCAAAATCGTCACCATCTTTTTGAGTGATACAATGTCAAGAGCAGTCAGAAGTTAATGTTGTGCACTTTTCACAGTATATGCACCATTGTCATTGGATGCATTTATTTCCAAACATGTTCCAGTGATATATCATCGACAAGGAGAAGGGCAAATAGACAATTTTTCAAAAATGGCGAAAATCCATATCTAAAGGTGTCATCACCCACCGCATGTTTTGGTGAAACGACAAATGTGTATGTTGAATAGTCTGCCTGTACGAGAAAGTGGTTCCAGCGAACATCCAAAAGCAGTGTAAGGAGAAAGGGCGAATATCGTATATTTGCCCTTTTAATCTTGGACCCCGCACCTTATAGTGCACAAGTAAGATGGGCGAATATCCACCGACATGCGACAAGGTTATTCACTTACATATTTTGCGTACACTGACTACCCTCAGACTACTTGGGTAGTCACAGGGTGGACTACCTGGAGTACCTATGAAAGTGTACATGGACTACCCTTGGTGAATAACCCTGGGCCCAAGGTGGTATCCTTCTGGAAGATATACAGGTAGTAGGGGAAGGCGTGGTGGCCGAGATGGTAATGTCTCGGCTTGCTGTGCGGCAGGTCCCAGGTTCAATCCCCGCCCTGGAGCTCCCTTCCGCCTGCGTCAATGGGTCTCTGGCCCGTGCCTAAGAAGGCAACCTAGCCTTCTGGGGGACTGCACATGACCCATTTCCGACAATGCACTTGCACCTGTGTCCCCTCCCCAAAAATCCCTCTCCTTACCCCCATTTCCTTACTTCCCTGCATGGAGAATGAAGAAAAAAGTATAAAACATACTAGAAAATTGATTGTGGTATGCCACCCCCCTATAATGACTTGCAGTTGTATCACGGGGTAAAATAAATAAATACAGGTAGTACCCGTTTTATGCCGGTTACTGGTTCTAGCAAAATGCGGCATAAAGATAGTGAAGAGGCATAAAACAAGACAATTATAATGGAAGTAAATGAGATAAGTTCCAAGATTTCCAAAAAATTTCCTCAGACACTACGTATGTAGATTGCTGTTTTTAATGCCCCTTCATGCCTTTGAATAACAGTTATTTCAAAACATTGAGATATTAATATTATGTGCCATAGAAAAGTGAGCCAGGAGTGTGAACATTATTGCTGGGAGTTTGGGAGCCAGAATAATTACCTTTGGATGCATTACTATTAATATCACGGGCCAGAACAAACATTAATTCTAGAAATTTCTGTCAGGGGAAGAGGTCCCTTCATGCTATGGAATAACAGTTATTTCAAAACATTTGAGTTATTATGTGCCATAAAAAGTGAGCCAGGAGTGTGAGCGCAAAATGAGCTACATCACTGAATTTAAAGCTCCTTAATATTTAACCCACTAGTAGACGTACTTCTTGCACAGAAATTTGTAGTTAAATTCATGGAGAAGCAGTGTTGCCAAATAACTGAGTAGAAAATCCCTTTGTTTCACTGCAATATTTAACAAAATATCCTGAACCAGGAGAGTAACATTAAAACTCGGGACACACTTTGGAGAGATGCAGCAAGGTCATGTCAAATTATTAAATTGTTTTTAAAATATTGTTTTATACCCTCAAGTATGTACAATTTAATTATAGTATTGGAACTTGTCTAATGTTAATTATAAAATTGTAAGAAAATATAATATGCTTTAAAATATGATCAGGACATGCCAGGAAGAGTAATTTTAGGCCCTTTGACATTTTTTGCAGTAAAGGTAATTTAATATTTTGTTTGCATGGGGATGTCTAGGTGTCAACTGCATCTACAGATGTTTAAAAAATCAACTCTCTCAGTCAAACCATTTTTGAGCTATTATGCCGGGACATAGTATTGGTAAGTTTTTGGATAATCACCCATATATGCTCCACGTTAAATCAATTTGTCGTAATTTTGAACGATTAGGTACACATCGGCCAATCCCATTTGGCAACATTGCTGGTGTTCCAAACAAGAATGTCATTTTGGTTTGTACTTGGTTTGTACTCTACTTGTACGTACAGTAAAACTTCTATAAGTCAAATCTCCATGGGACCGGAAAAAAACTTCGAGTTATAGAAGATTCGAGTTAGAGAAGTTTGGCTTTTTTTAAGCACAGGACTTAATATGGAAGCCTACCTTTATATCCAGCGACAAAAGGGTTTCAAAACCTAAAAATAACTGTCATTATCACACTTACAATGTTCCTCGTTGTTTTGTTGTAAAAAAAATCTCCGTTATGGACATTTGCCTACTCTTAGATGCAAAGATTCGATTGTCACAATCCGGTCAAACACTTCTTTCGGTACATCTGGTAGACAGAGATCAGGAAATCGAGCCTTTCTGTACATGTGGCCTACTCTCGACCCTTCAGCTGGGAAAGGAGAAAATTTTCCGTACTCGTCAACATGAACTTCGACTTAGGGCTCGACTGAAAATGCATTGATATCCCATCGTAAGGCCCTGCCTGCCCTTCGAGTTATGGAGAACTTCGAGTTATAGAAATTCGAGTTAGGGAAGTTCGAGTTAGGGAAGTTTATTTCCTATTATTTTACATTGTGACCAACCAAGCTCGTCATTTTCTTCGACTTATAGAGAACGTCGACTTAGGGAAGTTCGACTTATAGAAGTTTGGCTGTACTTTATGCACTCTGATTTACATTCTGCAAAATCCTTATGTCCATAGCCATTTCATCCAGCAACTCTGACTGCAGCCAATTTGACCGGCAGCGAAATTACACGGCTGCGAGTTGCCTGGCAGCAAAATGTCGGAGATTTGGTTATCTGCTTCAAAGTGAATTCATAGCAAAATGTGCACCTGATTGTGGCAGTGTTGATGAAACCCTCAGAATTATGTAACATTATGCACTTAATAATAATAATAATAATAATAATAATAATAATAATAATAATAATAATAATAATAATCCTGGGTGGTTTCACCCCCAAATGGGGCTATATCACACGGACCTTTATTTAGTCATATGTGTACATTTGGAACCTATTTTTGAAGCGCCTGGGCCCACGGGCAGGATGACAGGAGGGGATGTGCAAAGTGCAGTGCGCGGACTGATATGGGTACATTTTGTGAACTCCCTCGGGTGGATATGTCTATTGGAGATTCCACCCCAAGACGAACCCAGAGACGACCTAAACTCTGCACGAGATGAAGGGGGTGTCCCCGGGCTGGGATCGAACCCGGGACCTTAACATCCGTGGGCGCGTACGTTACCGCAGCGCCACTCCGCCTCCCCTAACATTGTGCACTTGGTGTGAGGTCTTGGCTTTGGCTGCTGACCCCCTCCCCTTACCCCAGCAACTACAACATGAGTCCACTAAACAGAGGTGAAGTCAATAAAAAAGCAGAACCTGTTGGAGGTTCGCTCGTTGACCAATCCTCCAGTGATGGTGAAGCAAGTGCTAGAGTTCATCTGCCTCCTCCTTAGAGAAAATGCTTCTGAGTGGAAGTCCATCAGACAGGTCATTCTTCGGGAGAACTTCATCTCGACCATAGTCAATTTCAACACAGAAGACATGCAGTTATAATCTAAACCCCAGCTCTAATGGCCCTCCACGGCCCCCTTTACTGTGTTACTGAAATTATGCCCTCTTGGAAAAACAGTCAAGCAATTTTTAGTGCAGAAATTTTGTGTACTGCTGAGTTCTACATGTCGTAAATGGAGTTGGACAGGGGAGGCGCTGTGTAGAAGGTCCCAGGTTCGAACCCTGCCCAGGAGTTCTCTTTCACCTGTGTCAGGAGGGTCTATGACCCGCGCCTTGGAGGCGTCTGGAAACCTAACCTCCAGGGAAACTGCACATGACCCTTTTTCAGACATTGCACTTGCACCTGTGTCTCCTCCCCAGAAATCCCCATCCTTATCCCATGTCCTTTCATCCTTGCACTGGAGTTGAAGAAAATTACAGAAAACTGATGGAAAATGGTGGTATTCCATCCCCCTAAGAGGGCCTCTAGCCCTATCACTGCTCAAGGTCTAGAAAAAGGTCGAACGCTCATGGGGACGAATTTGAGCAGCCACTGCGCATGACGCCGCAAGGTGCGACTTTCTCTCGGCCGGGCGGCCTTTTCCTACATTTTCAGTTACTTTCCTCTCTAAATAGTGACTATTTGGAGTACAGAAATTTTAATCACAGTTGCGTAATCCGGATATAACAGCCCCGGCTATAACAGATTCTCGGCTATAACATATTCTAGGCTATAACAGACTCGAAAGCCCGGTCCCGTCATACTTCCATAAGGCCCTGTGTATTTTTACTCTTGATATAACATTCATTTTCACCTCAACTTGGCTATAACAACCATTTCCTGGCCCCTTGAAGGGAATATATGCTTTTTCTGGTATATATAATTGGCAAGAAGGAGACGGCAGAATAAAATTACTGGTTTTTATGGTCCTGCATAATTTACGGGTGAGCTAATTTTCAGTTTTTGATGGATTTCATTAATCAGTATGTACTTGTAGTAGTGTGCATTATAGGTGATTTGGCTATAACAAATCTCGGTTATAACTTATAACAGACATTATCCGCAGTCCCTTCAAGTCTGTTATATCCGGATTCAACTGTATATGAAATTAAACAATTTTTACATTACATAAGGTGTTGTAAACAAGAAATGACATGATTCTAAGCCATGGTGCATTTTAAATATCAATATTTTTATTAGGTTCGAGAAAATACTGTATGTCGAAATAGAGGTGGTATCTAAAAGGTACTTGAGGCACTGAAGAAGAAAAAGACCAGCAGTTAATTTGATGATCTGAAAGAAACAAGCCGGTGTAACAGTAAACAAAGATTAATTTGCATTATAATGGTTTTTATTTACAATCAGCATTTATTTTACACATCAGAAAAATCATAGATTCCTGTTGCAAAACCTCACGCAGTAATTTTTTTCATTTTTTTAGCGTTTTGGCGCAATTTGTTGAAATGCAATACACAGTGGTGTCTAAGCCTATAAAGGATCGACATTTTATGAAATAATGCAATACCTCCTCTGGAACGGAAAAATGCTTTTTCAAGATGTTAACTTGCTTTGAAAAGCTCTTCTTCTCACAGCGTAAAGTCTTACCATGGTAGGTCTTAAAAATTTCATCCATACATTGCAGCTTAGAAAAGAAATCTCCCGTTGGTTTTCTAAGACCTCCATTACTTCTGAATGATACCCACGACTTCGGATCTCCAGACTCACACACGAAACCTAATTCGGGGCATTTACGCTTAAACCTTCTGGAAATAGCCCCACCCAAATAGGCAAGACCTTCCGCGTCATTGACTCTTTGCAACTTGTCATCCTTCTCGTTTTCATTTTCTCGACCTGCTGGTGGTGTTTTGGCCAGGACCTCTCCTGTCATGCAATTCAATTGTGCGCTTGACCTGGACGTGGTGATGGAGGTATCAACATCTGAGGGTTCGTCTGGGCTACAATGTAGCCCAATGCAGTCCTCCCCAACCCCCACATCAGTTGAATTAATGTTGTCTGACACAAGAGAAGTTTTATTTACCTACAATAAAAAGCCGCAGCCTGTGTTTGAAATCGACGGCGTTGGGATGATCGTGTGCCTTTCCCATCTGACGCATGGAGGCAAACAGATGTTCTAGTACATCTTCGTTCAGATAGTGGGTTGTAATATACGTGAACCCATACATATCTCTCAACATGTCGTATAACCCGATGAGCGACTTACATGACATTATAATTCCATGTTGAAATGGAAACTTTTTCCCTGACACTCTCATAGAATCCATCAGAGACATCATGGTGTTCAGCAATTCACTTTGGTTTAAGTCACCTTTGAATGCATTTCTTTGTACCTTCCTGCTGTCCCTAAACACACGAGAGTTGAATAGGTCGAACCACTGGTCAAAAAGCAGGATTATGTCAGAAGTGACTTCCCAGTTACTACACTTTAATAAATTATTTCCCCCAAAAAATTTTAGCGCTTTTCCCACAGTCTCGGAAAAAAGTCATGCAGCCCACTTCACCCTTTGCCTGGCAGTTCCTTTTACATTCAGCAGATGTTCATTAAACCGGAATGCAATGGCTACGTCACTCTCAAAGGTTCTGTCTGCCAGTTCTTTCAAAACACTTGTATCTGCCCACAAATTTCCAGGCGGCAATTTAAACCCGTAGTCAACGAAGTTATTGCGGGCTAACTTCAGGAGGTGTGGTGCATCAGCAAATACAAATACTTTCCTGTCACAAACAGGGTTTCTAAAAAAAGTTGTTTGTGCATCGACGCCTAGTTGTTTCCACAACGATCTATTTTGCNCCCCCCCCCCCCATATCGGAAACAATGCCCACGCAAGGAAACCCCGTTTCTTCAAGTTTTTGTATTATATCTAAAAGAATGTCCTTCGTCATTTTGCAATCAAAATCATAAAATATCGGTTGCTTCCAGCCTCCTTCTACTCCCCTAGCCATTACCACTTGCACATATCTGTGAGGACTGTAGATAGTGTCGGTTTGTTTGTCGTAAGACCACATTTCATTTACCTTCATTTCGTCAAACGATATAATAGTGACACGTTCTTTCATTGTCATGGACTGCCCTTTCTGTTGCATAATGCTCAGAGTAGACTTAGACATTCCTGGTTCACATTTGAACTTTGCAACCCATTTCCTTAAGGATGTTAGGCAAGGAAGAGGATAATGTAGTTTGGATCTCAAATACCTGTACGCTTTTACGCTTATGCTGCGTAGGGCAATTGCAGCTGCCAGGTCTTCTTCGGGCCATTTTCTTGGTCGACATTTCCTGATCAAAACTTCTATTTGGGTCTCGCTGAAATGTGGGAGGAGGATTTCTCGCACTTTCTCATCTACCATTTTTTTGTCCATGGACTTTTCCGTAAGAGCCTGAAGATTTGCAATTAAGCTGTTGTTTTCCTGGCGCAGCTGCTTCTGGGAAACCAGTAACTCGCATTTATCTTTCTGTTCATCCTCCAGTTGTTTCTCCAGCTCCTTAATCCTCTCTTGCATGTGTTGCAAAAGGTTTTCATCTAGTTGAGGTGGTTCGTTACATGATGGGCTGCCAGTGGTGTCCGACGAGGATGTTGATGGCTGATCTCCCTCATGTTCCTCTTCCAGCATATCTTGCGCTGTTCGTTTTCGACTTCTTCTTAGGACTCTTTCACGTCGTGATGTGGAACTCTCCGTAGGAACTAGAATATTATAAGAAAGTCATCTTTTTGAATTGGGGACGGGTTATTACTCGTAGAGTTGTGTGACATACCTTCGACATGTGGCAATTTCAAATGAGGAACAGCGTCGGCCTTAAGGGGTAGCCCATGTTTTGGCATGTAGTTGAGCAGTTCATGCTTTAAGCTTCTCACGTAGTCTTCTTCATTGAAATGATTTGAGCATACACGAGCAGTTGAAACCTTTAAAATGCAGAAATTGTAGCCAATTGTATACTCCATAATAGTTGCAGATGCGGAATCATTACTCAATAGGGACAGCGGACAAGGAGAGGGAGAGAGGGGGGGGGGGGGGNGGGGGGGGGGAGAGAGAGAGAGATTTGCTCAAATAGGTGAATGTATACCAAGGTGTTTACCATAACAGTCTACTCACATTGAATGTGTCCTGCCTTCTCAGAGCCGCAATCCACTTCGAGGAGAGTGCCGCATCTTTAGGAAAGTGGTGAAACCGAATCTCTGATGTGTTTTTTTCATTATTGTTGCACCCAAAAGCACAGCACCAAGGCATGCTTGCCAGTACAGTCCCACATGAGAACTGGTTGTGAGCTATCTTCGACTCCACAGATATTTTCTTCCCACAAGTCCCAAAATTCTTCACATTTTCTCACCTTGATAGCCGGGCCCCAGGGCTTCTAGACATATGTCGCCAATGTGAGCCCAAAGGCAGGGGGGTTACACTTATCATCGCCGACCAGAATAGCTTGTCTGGGTTATCTGCTCTTAGTCACCAGTACTGACTGCAGTGATGGTACTTACCTGCAGAGCAGCCCACATTATTTCAAATTTAAAGTCTTCAGTTGGTGATCTCTCACATCATGCTATTGTTTTTGACCCATTAAGATAAATAATAAGTGCAGGTAAAGAGGTAACGTTGGTATATGTTTATTTTGCATATTTATTTATTAGTTACAGCGAACAGAACGGTGCTCAATGCAGCAATGTTCATACCGGGCGCTCCAAATCACGCACCTTGTGATGTAGGCGCCTTGGGGGAAAGGGGCGAGAACCTGCGTAGCGTTCGACCTTTTTCTAGACCTTGATCACTGCTGGGTAACGAAAAAAAAAAAAAAAAGGTAGTTATGGGGAAACCTGCTTTTCCTCATTATTTTTTGCCACGTGTAACCTAACAAGCAAGTTTCTCACCTAATAATGCATTTGCACTTGCAGTGATGATGTGCGTAAAAATATGCGAAACTTCTATCTGAGCAACCCAACTACAACTTTGAGAAGGTGAACAGGTCTAGTTTGCCATGCGGCCCGTTGGTGAAATGGGCAGTGGCACAGGTCAACTACGCAGACATTCCAGAGAGGCTGGAACCACTCAGGGAAGAGCTGCGATCGCTGAAGACTCAGGCAGAGGAGAAGGAGTGTCAGGCGGCAGAGCTGCAGGATGTGATTTCACACCTGGAGTGCAGCATCACAGTCTACAAGAAGGAGTATGCCCAGCTCATTTCTCAGGCACAGTCCATTAAGGCTGATCTGGAGAGCGTCCAGGCCAAGGTGGACCGCTCCATTGCCCTCCTGATGTCCATGGAGAGGGAGAGGTGGGAGGCTGGATGTCAAATAACCTTCCGCCCTCAAATGGACACCATTGTTGGTGATATCCTCTTGTCCGCTGCTTTCTTGACCTACACTGGGTACTTTGACCAGCATTACAGGCACACTCTCTTCTCCACCTGAAGCCAGCACCTGTCAAGCGCAGGGATCTTCTTCTGACATGATATTGCCAGGATGGAGTACCTCTCAGATCCAGAGGTTCAGGTCAGTCAGTCGATGTATATTGGACCATGTTTTCATTGCAAGGCAATTCATGCCTTGCAATGAAGTATTAAATTGAGGCTGTAATTTTCTCTTGCACAAGTTGCAGTAATTAAGACTTAGTTCAATTTGTTGTTCTCAATTTGTTGTTGGCAAATGCCATCCTAACAGATGACCTCTGCATTGAGAATGCAATCATGTTGATGCATTTCAACCGCTACCCACTGATAACTGACCCATCTGGGCAGGCCACAGACTTCCTGATGAATGAGTTCCAGGACCATGAGCTGTGGAGGTCAGTAGGGCATGTCCTAATCACTCTGGGCGACCAGGACATTGACTTGTCGCCATCCTGTCATCTTCCTGTCGACACACGATCCAACTGTGGAATTTCCTCCTGATGTGTGCTCACGTGTCACCTTTGTCAATTTCACTGTGACGCGATCATCCAGCTGCAGTCACAGTGCTTGGACCGGATGCTGAAGGCAGAAAGGCCTGACAAAGACAAAAAGCAACAAGACCTGCTGAAGCTTCAGGGAGAGTTCAGACAGTAACATCTTCCAAGTCTGCTATGAGAGGGTTGCCCGTGGGATGCTGCATGTCAATCGCCTTGCATTATTTACCATCCTTCTCTGCCACATACACCTCAAGGTGAGTGCAAGTGCAGTCTCTTATTCAGGACATGCACTGGCTCACTGTTGCAAATGTTTCTTGATGGTAGGGTAACCCATCTGTGGCATCATTTGAGGAGGAATTCCAGCAGTTCTTTAGAGGTTGTGAGGGAGTGGCAACACCTCTGGGGCCTGACCCATCCTCCTCTGATCTGGTGTCTGGGCTGAGCCAGGAGCAGCGTGATGACTCGCTTCGTTTCCCGCCTGCCGCAGAGATTGTCTGAATTCCCTGACTTTTCCAGATGGCTGCAGGCATCCAGCCCAGAGTCTGATGTTCCAGAGCCGTGGGAAGAACTAGCCTGCGACACATCCAAGGTGAGGCTGGCCATCATGCACTTGCTCATCGTCCAGGCCTTCAGACCAGCATAAAATTGTAGAACTATTTCTAATTTTCACCATTAAATATCACGTGAAAGCCTCTCATTACAGTAATAAGTGTGTGAGGTCTAAATCAGAATTGATTGAAAGTATGCAACGGAATGTAGTTGAACTATGATTGCACCGCTGCTCATTTTCATTGCAGTTTGATAGCAGCAGCAGAGAGGCTTGCAGCAGCTCTTGAACCAGAGTTCATGGCCGCAGCCAAGAGGGAGCCTGATATTCGACAGGTTGTGGACAAGGAGGTCACAGCTGCCACACCACTGCTGTTCTGCTCTGCACCTGGGTTTGATGTGTCAGCTCGTGTTGATGACCTTGCAGCTGAGCTGGGTCGACCCCTGGCCTCTATTGCTATTGGATCCAGCAGAGGACTTTGGGCCGGCAGATCGTGCCATCAACATGGCAGCCAAGGCTGAGCGATGGATTATGCTGAAGAATGAAATGAATGTGAACCTGGCCCCTCAGTGGCTGCTTCAGCTGGAGAAGAAGCTTCACTCCCTCCAGCCACACTCCTCCTTCAGACTCTTCCTCACAATGGAGAATACACTAAAGGTTCCTGCCAACCTGCTGAGATATGGGCGTGTCTTTGTCTTTGAGCCTCCGCCTGGCATCAAGGCCAGCCTGCTGTGAACATTCAGCACTGTGCCTGCCTCTAGGATGATGCACCCACCATTGGAACTTGCCCGGCTCTACTTCCTGGTTACTTGGTTCCATGCTGTGGTGCAAGAACGTCTCAGGTATGTTGCCACCTTGAAAAACTGACAATTATTTTCTTCTCATTATGGTAAATTAAACAATATATTTCTTTGCTCTTTTTGTGACCAGTTGAAGGTCTGAAAAGGTGTTTATTGAACAAGTTTGTCCATTGGGTTGGGCCAAGAGGTACGAGTTTGGAGAGTCAAATCTGTGTGGCCTGCGCTACCCTGGACACCTGGGTGGACCAGCAGGTGGCGATGGGAAGGGCCAACTTGCTCCCAGACAAGGTCCCATGGGAGGCTGGTTGCACCCTGCTGGCAGAGTGCATTTATGGTGGGAATATTGAGAATGCCTCTGACCAATGACTTCTCAGAAGTTTCCTGGACAAGATGTTTACTGCCGAGCTTTTGATTCTGACTTTGCACTGGTGGCCAGCGTGGATGGTGGTACTGCAGGTGGATGCCACATTCTCATGCTGGAAGGTGTGAGATGAGACCAGTTCCTCCACTGGGTTCAGGCCCTCTCCTATCACCAGACCCCGTCCTGGTTGGATCTGCCCAACAATGCAGAGAAGGTGTTGCTGACCAACTGGGGCACAGACCTGATTGTCAAGCTGTTAAAGATGCAAATGTTGGAGGATGATGACGAAGGTGTTCCAACCATGCCTGTAGCTGCTTCACTCTCCCTGACTGGCCATGAAGAGGCAGGGCTCTCCAGCCTGGGTGCTTCTGATGGCAGGCCACTTTGGATGAGAGTGCTGCACATCTTGGCACAGACCTGGCTTGGCTTGAAATGCTGCCCTTGTCATGGCAGGTAAGGTCTCTCTCTATGTGGTGGCCTAGATGACCTGCCTGTACCTGTGCTTGATGGGTACCATTTCTCATTTCCAGACCCTGCTACACACTGCACTGTTGAGAACATAAAGGACCTTCTGTACCGTACTGTGAGCGTGGGGTGACTTCCTGCTCGTCTGTCCGAGGTGCGACATGACCTGGAGGACTTGGTGCTGATCTGACTTGGGGAGAAGAAGCAGACCAGTCATCACCGTGGGATGGTGGGCCAGCTGGTCGAGGGGATCTTGACCCTGGGGTGACGCAGGTACACTGTCACCAGGGTGCACTGCAATGCAGTGGGTCACTGACTTTGCAACCAGGGTCAGGCAGCTGGAGGGATGTTCTAAGCGGTGGCAAAAGCGGGAGGTGCTGCATGGCTGAGAGTCTGGCTTGGAGGGCTGTTCAATCCAGAGGCACACGTCACACGGCAGTGCGTGGCCCAGGCGAATGGGTGGCCGCTTGAGGAGCTGGCTGTGGAGGTGAGCATGTGTGAGGAAGAGCTGCAGGGCAGCAGATGGACAGCTGCAGCTTTGGGGTGTAAGGGCAGGGAGCAGTGTGCAGGAACATCCAGCTTCACCTGACCTCCACCATAATGACTGAGCTTGGCCTGACCTGGCTGCGTTGTTTCAGGGCCTGCCCAAGTCAAACCTGAGCAAGGGCACAATCACCGCCTTTCCCTTCGATATTAAATTTTTGGTGTAGCACAAGATATCACGCCTTTTATTACATCCATTTTTTAAATGGCATTCTATCATTCCAATTACTCGTCATTGTTGTCTGACCAGACATGGGCTACTAACGAACTAACCCAGGGCCCTGCAGAGCTTATTTGAGGCCCGGGGCAGGAGTCAAATTAGAGGCCCCTCACACAACAACATTAAAATACGCTAACGGGAACCATTGACGTTTGACGTTGACATCACAAAAGCATACGACATACCGGTATGTCTTATGTTTACACTGTTGGCAAGAATACCATCCAAAGGAAATGAGAAACTCTAATTCGAATCAACTCTGCTTGCATTTTCACGTGTACAGACGCATAAAAAGTTATATAGCCTACACTCGAAAGTCGAAACAAAAACCCAGCAGGTCCGATTATAATTATATAAGATAAAGATAGCATGGTAGCTCAGATAACCAGTTTATATTGAGACATCTCCAACACAGTATGATATATTTTTTACATCAGTCAGTCTAAAATGCCTTCTTTCTTGATTTCTGTTCAGCAAAAAAATCTATAATGTCACTGTGGTCAATATTATTGAAGATTGAACGCTCAAGGCTGAGAACAAGAAGATCATTCAGGCGTCCATCACCCATGGTTGACCGAAGTGAGTTCTTGACGAGAGCCATCTTGCTGAAACTACGTTCACACGATGCAACACTCACGGGAGTAGACAGAAAAATCCGAAGGGCAACGCATAACTGCGGCATGATGCCTTCCAATTTTTTTGCATAAATCGTGTTCAGCAATGCAAGTGGTGCTGCTGTGTTCAGACTCTCAATTGACCGACGAGGACGCTATGCAGGCCCTGATTTTACTTAGCCTTGCAGTGCATAGTTAACGGACAGGCCTGGGAAGAACGGATGGTTAAACGGATGGACCAACGGGGCCGTGATCCAGCCATAAATGACCACAATTGGGCCAACAGGGCCCAGGTCCCCGACCGAAACAGGGGGCCCCAAATTGGCGAATTTGTATTGGATTTTTTTTTATATAAACATTTAAAAGCCAGTATTGAATTGTAGGGCCCAGAGCATCAATCCCAAGAGGGGCCCCAAATTGGCTAATTATTATTGCCAAAATTTGGTAATTAAGTCAATATTGAAAAAGGGCCTCCAGAAGTGATTGGCCTAAAGTCCCCTAATGTGTTAAGATGTTAAAATTGAAATTGGGTGTTTTGCCAAGTAGTTTCTGTTGGCTGGTAGGATAAGTCCTGCCAGGTGGCCCCTGGCGGGGCCCCCTGGCAGGACTTATCCCTCCGAGGCCCGGGGCAAGTGTACCCAGCTGCCCCCCCCCCCCCCCCCCNCCCCCCCTTGCAGGGCCCTGAACTAACCATTCCTGAACCATTCAGTTGTCCAGTTCCTGATAATAAGCTGCTGTTGCTGTAGCTGCTACCAGGATTGGTGGATTATAGCAGCTGCGTGTTATCCGGCAGGTGGGGACACCTTTCTTTCTTTAGTTCTTTCCACGGTTCGTTCTTTCTTTCTTTGTGCCTGCCAGCCTCCTTTCCGTGCGCAGTCTTCTCGAGATCTTTTGATTCTTGTTCTGGACTCTCCTTACTGGTAAGTATGTGCTGCATCACCCCTGCCCACTGCTGTCGGCCCTGCTGTCTCTTGGGGCAGCAAGTCACACATAACCTGCTGGTTGCCACACATAATTTCATTGCCCATTTCATAGACTAAACCGTGTGCCATTTCTTGGGCTTCATTTGCTCACTGGAAAGGCTGTTGTGCTGTGTAAGAAATCGTGCTTGCCTGCTTACACAGCTGAAAATGTTGGTGCATGGGGTGCGCATAACAAATGGAACCATGTACTTGCGCCAAACCTACGCTACGGTCGAGATCTGTTGTTATCAGTGGTGCCAACTCCGTGGATGCAAGGGGTTGACCACTTCAGTACTCCGGTGTACACTTGCAGGGGTACTCCCAGGTACTCCTTAGGTACCTTACTCTTTGGTACTCCTTGGTACTCGTTGAATTTTGGTACTCCATTGTATACTTTACAGTCATCTAGTGGTTAACCCCTTGCATGGATGCTTATACGAGTACAAGGGCAAATCAATAAGTAACACCCAAGATTTTTTTTTTCCAGCCAGGTTTAATCCCAATAACAAATGTTTTATAGGTGACAGCAAGGGACAATCTTTGGCTATTTTTCAACATATGAATTGTTTCTGTTGATGCATTGGTCCCATTGGTTAACCCTGGAACCGTTCCATGGGGTCTTTTTGGACCCCAAGGAATTAAAATGGATTAAAATAATTACAATGAACTTCTGCCATTTTTTTACAGTATATAACGGGAAGTGCATGTTTATTTTGAATTAGCGATCATTTTAAGGATTGTTCAAAGAATAATTGCATATAGTCAATACATTGAAAAGTATTATATAAAAATTAATAAAAATTAAAATATGGATGGGGTCCGAGAAGACCCCAAGGCACGGTTGCCATAACTTTCAGGCACGGCATGGTTCCAGGGTTAAAGATGCCACATTTTTAGAGCTCCTTTTTTTAAGACCTTTTTTTCAAGTCGCTTTGCATAAGCTCCGAATTTTAAAATACCAACACCACCAAAATACGGTACCTAATAGAAGAAATACCAATACTGGCGCATATAACAAAATAATGCATACCCCTTTGAATGATTTGTGAATGTGTTGGAAAAAAATTATATAATTTGGGGTTCATTTGCAGGAGAAAAATGCATATTTAACTGGAGGAGATATTGTTATCAGTCAAACTTAGGGCATGAGAGAAAGAGGACGTGTAGTTATATTCTGGTTTATTCATTCTTACATGATATCAAGTTGGTAAGTATTTTATACTGTATACTGTAGTATGATATAAATGATAAGGAAATTTTTGTTTTTTAAGTACGGGTGACGGCAATGTATGCATGGTACAGTCACAGAAGGGGAAACTGAAACTGGAGGTGAATGGATTTTTATTTGTGAAGGAGAGAAGCCGTAATTATGTGTGTTGGAGTTCCAATCAAAAAAAGACAGGATTGAAATCTGCATCAACTGCTCAAACTGTTAGTGGATGGTAAGCATAATTTGCGAGGTACAAATCGAGATCATAGTCATAGTCCAGATCCTACTCGTGGAATGGTAGCTGAGAAGTTGGAGGAAATGAAGGAAAAGGCGAAGACGAGTAATGATAAATCTTCTCGTGTAGTCCAGAGGACTGGGGTTACTATGTCTACCATTAGTGCTGTGGCAATGCCTGGTAAGGAAGCCATGAGAAAACA
This sequence comes from Catajapyx aquilonaris, assembly GCA_000934665.2. Lineage (NCBI taxonomy): Eukaryota > Metazoa > Arthropoda > Diplura > Dicellurata > Japygidae > Catajapyx > Catajapyx aquilonaris. The sequence goes on from JYFJ02004281.1 coordinate 17,506, forward strand.
GGTGCAAAGGGCAAGGAGAGAAGAAAAGGTTGTGGAGCCAATGAGTTTTGAAGAAATTAATATTCCTGATCTGACAAGGGACATTTCCCGGGTGATAATGACGGATATTGATGAAACTTAACATGCTAATAGAGGACAATACATGATAACCAAAAATGAAATATTTCGGGCTGAGACCCATATTTGCAAAATTTATGACATCTTAAAGTGCCAAAAATAATAGATTTTCAAACACAATGGGATTACATTAGCGACCACATATAATGACATTGAAGTGTGTAAACAGTTTTTAGATTTTTTCTCATCAGAAAAAAGTATTATAGAATGGGTCTGTCTGTCCGTCTGTGGACAGGTATCAAGGCCTGAACCATAAGAGATAGCGATGAACAGTTTCATATTTGGATTAAGCGTGACCAAAATGGGTCTCATGGTCAACTTCCAGGGACCTGCCACTTCTGGTTTTCCAGGTTCACTCTATCCACACAACGTCTGCCGGCGATCAAAACCTCGTAACTCCTCAAGACCAAATTTTACAGGAGGGTCAAAAAACATTTTGTAAAATCATATTTTCTGTTCATGCTGACAATTATTCCTACAGTATAGCATAACATAAACCTTACCTTTCATGAGGATGATGTTGAATTCATGTACACCGTTGCAAAGTTGTGCAAAGGGACTTACGAGGTACGTAAGTTCATTTTCGCGCAAAATGGAGTTACGAGGTTTTGAACACTGGCCGACGACAAGTCTACTTTACAGACGGTTTATTGTTGGAAAACCGGAAATGGCGGGTCACCGGAAGTTGACCATGAAACTTATTTTGGTCACTCTTAATCCGAATATGAAAACCGTTTGTTGCTATCTCTTATGGTTTAGGCCTTGATACCTGTCCACAGATGGATGGACAGAGCCATTGACTTTTTTCTGATCAGAAAAAAATCTAAAACCTGTTTACACACTTCAATGTCATTATATGTGGTCGCTAATGTAATCCCATTTTGTATAAAAATGTATTTTTTTGGCACTTTTAAGACGTCATAACTTCTGCAAATATGGGCTCAGCTCGAAATATTTCATTTTTGGTTATCATATATTGTCCTCTATTAGCATGTTATGTTTCATCAAGATGCGTCATTATCACCCGGGAAATGTCCCTTGTGAGCATTACATTTGATGGCGAACAATTTCTTATCCAGGAAGCAGATGTTGGTGAAGATAAGATATTAATACTTGCCCAACACCAATGAAGTTCGCCTAGCACGAAAATCACCTGCAAGTCGATGTTACAAATACGTATTACTTGAGAATGAATCACGTTTTAATCACACAACTTATATACTAATGAGCCACATGGAAGAGCAATGTTGGGGCGAGATATCAATGCATTTGTCAGTGGAACAAGACGAATAGGATAGTATTTATTTAGCTCGACGGAGGCAATGGAGTTCGCCCAGAGCGCTAAACGCACCACAAAGTTCGCCTAGAAGCAGGTGACATCGCCATGGGCAGCAATGACAGCCTCCACACAACACGACCTCTGTTGAATGAGCTCTGGCACTCGGCTAGAGTGATGGTGTCCTGAACCGCCCGTCTAGTTTGGCCCTCAAGGGATGCCTTGGTGCAAGGATGTTTCCTCTGAAGTACCTTCTTCATGATTTTCCAGTTTGTCTCAATCGGATTGAGGTCCAGGCTGCTCCATGGCTACGTAGAATGCCAATCCCCTTGTCTGCTTCCGCTGTTTTGGCAAGATGCAAAGTCCTGTTGAAATACTACATTGACATCCTGATGTAAGGTTGCTATTGAGAGCACACACAGCGGATGGTCTCTCAAAATCTCCTGAAACATGGCTGTATAGATGGTGCCACTGATGCCGTGAAAGTTGCCAAGGCCGACACTACCCATGCATCCCCACACCATAATCCTGTGTGCATGTTGGACGGTTCTAGTGAGACATTGGGATGGCACGCCTCTTCTTTGTTTGCAGTACTCGATTATGGATGTCCCTGTACTGACTAATTCATCCTGAAACTTGACTAATCCCACATCTAATGTGCCCAATGCTTCCATTCCTTCTCCCAAGCAAGTCTTTTTCCTGTTCCAGTGCCATCAAGAGTGGTTTCTTCTTGCCCTATTGTCAAGAGGGCAGGTCCTGATTTCATGAATTCCCCGTTAGTCTTTGAGAAGTTACGCATAAAAGTTCATCTTCATGTCACGGATGCAGAGTCGACAGGTTGTTGTGGGGACCACCTTTTGGGTCACCTCTGACCATTTTGAAAATGATGGTCGCTGCTCCTTTCACTGATATTGCGACACATTTTTCTCATCTCTCGGTTTTTCCTTGCTGCTGTTGCCTGGTGACGTCCATAATAAGGTTTTTCTGGATGGTTCTTGTAGTTTTGTTACTTCATGCGATGCCCCGTACCATGGAGTATGGCACATGCCCTTCTTGTCCAACCACATATGCAGACTTTCCTTCTTCAGAGCTCTTCCATATCACCTTGCATACATCTGGAGGAATGGGCTTACCACCTCCCGTGATTGTTATTTTCAGACGCAGAGTGCAATGAGTAATGGCACTGTGGCGCAGGGCAAGAGACCTGCACCTTTTTTACCATCTGGCACAACCGCATCAGTCTGTATTTAACAGTGGGCGAACTTTGTGGCGCGTTTAGCGCTCTGGGCGAACTCCATTGCCTCCATCGCGCTAAATAAATACTCTCCTATTCGTCTTGTTCCACTGACAAATGCATTGATATCTCGCCCCAACATTGCTCTTCCATGTGGCTCATTAGCATATAAGTTGTGTGATTAAAACATAATATTCTTTCTCAAGTAATACGTATTTGTAACATCGACATGCAGGTGATTTTCGTGCTGGGCGAACTTCATTGGTGTTGGGCAAGTATACCTAGTCTTGCCATAAGTTCTGTCACTTCTGTCCCATACTAAAAGGTGCCTATATCTTTGTTGAAACGTAAAACATTATGTAATATTTATATGGGTTATATTCTTAGGGGGAGTATAATACAAAAAAAATGACATTGCTCAAGATGTTCAGTCTTTGCTCTTACATACTTATTAAAAACGGTCTGGCGACTCATCCATCGCGGCACGCATCACATCCATGGGTTTCGAAGCTGATATCTTGACCAGATTCACTTTCAGAGGCTCAATGTTCCTGTGAGAATTAGAGCAAGAACTCTCCAATATGGTCCACAGTAGCTAATCCAAAGAGTTCAGATTGCGGCTTCCTGAAGGCCAATCTCCAATAGAACCCTAGTAAATTCGACTGCAGCCAACATTGCATGGTCTTGTCTTTGTGTGCTGGTGCTGAGTCCTGCTGGTAGACCCAATGACATCCAGCACACAAAGTATGATTCAAGGTATGATTAAGTGGCTCACTACCCTCTCTAAGATGTCACTTTGGTCATTCGGTACTGCAGTTTTCACTCCTTTTTTGCAAAAATGCGGTACTATGGTTACTTCGTGGGACACTCCCCAACAAACCATTACCGATGGTGATTGATGATCTTTCTCCACCTTGGGATTTTCTTGGGCTTTTCGGGAGCTGTGCACATACACACAATCACTTTGGCAGTTCACCTTTTCCTCTACCATAAACATTTTCTCGTTTCTAAACGGAATTTTTCCATGTCCCCATTTTGCGTGCTGCTCCAACAACCGTTTTGATCTCATTGCTCCGATAGTAGTATACTACATACTACTCTAATGTACGGAAGCTGAGCATGGCCAAATATTGGATAATGGATGGTACATTTAAAATGGTACCGACTATTTTTAAGCACCTGTATTCTATTCATGTAGCAGTGGGATCGAAATCGAATTCGCGCGTTCTTCCGCTGGTGTTTTGTTTGATAACAGCGAAATCGAAAGAGTGTTATGGAAGACTTTCAAGAGTTAAATGATTTTGCATTGGAAAATGAATTGGAACTGAACCCAGAAGTTATTGTATCCGATTTCGAGATGGGTGCGATGTTGGCCATTAATATCAGCAGGAATATCACAGGAGTCAAAGTCAAGGTTGTTTGTTTCAATTGGGCCAAAATATTTGGCGTGAGGTTCAAGGGGAAGGGTTGCAACAGAAGTATGGGTGTGACGAAGAGTTTTGTCTGCTAGTGCAACAGTTAGTTGCCCTTGCATATTTACCTGATATTCCGAAAGCTTTTGTAGAATTGAAGCAAAAGTTTCCTGGAGAAGCGAATGATTTACTCAAATATTTTGAAGAGACATACGGTATGTTATTGGTAGGCCAAGAAGAAAGCATAGTAATGGTTCGGAGAATAGGTCAACACCATCTTTTCCTCCCAAGTGTTTGGAGCGTGTACGGAAATGGAAACATACCTTGTACATCTAAGAAGGTGGAGGCTTGGCATCGGCGCTGGGAAGTTTTATTAGCAGGTGCTCATGTGGGACTGTACTACTTTATCAAGGAACTTCCAAAAGAACAGAAGAGTGTTTCAAATGAAATGGAACCAATAAGGAAAGGGGAACCACGGCTGAAGGCAGAGCTTCAGGATGTTAAGAGGGAGAGATCTATTAATAATGTAATGGCCAATCAGAAAGATGTATTTGTTGTAGAATTTTTGAGAGCGATGGCTTATACAGGGTGTCCCACAAATTACGCTACCCAGAATTACTTCCATAACATCAACACAAATGAAGATATTGCAACGAAATTTGAACTGAACTAACCTTGTCATGTGTGATTTGAAATGGCATCACAACATGTGTTGGAAATGGCCACCATTAGCGGCCAGGCAGGTCGCAACACGGCGCGACATATTTTGGAATGTTCTGGCCAGCATATCCTGCGATACTGCCTGAATTTCCTGGACGATGTTGTTCTTCAAGGCCTGGATGAACCATGGATTGTTGCGGTACACTCTTCCTTTCAGAAAGTCCCATAAGAAGTAATCAGGTGGCGTAAGATCGGGCGACCGCGGTGACCACAGTCCTTTCGAAATGACTCGGTCGCTGAAGAAGGTCTTTATTTTGGCCATGCTGACATGTGATGTGTGGCATGTCGCCCCATCCTGTTGACAGGTTTGGGCCACGTTTGGATCAGGAAGCAAGGACATCCGCCGCGCGCCACTGCTCAGGTGTCGTCTGGCCAATTTGTCGCTCCAGCATCAGTGTTACAGCATCCACATTTGACAGACCCATTCCAATTCCTTTCTCATGTGTTGAGGTTGTTTGAGTTCAAATTCCGTTGCAATATCTTCATTTGTGTTACAGTTATTAATGTAATTCTGGGTAGCGTAATTTGTGGGACACCCTGTAATATGCACCTGTGAAAATGTTAAAGTAAAGGATTAAAGACTGTTTGAAAGGAAAGGAGTTTATTATGTAGGGCGACACCGAAGCAGTGTTAGCGGAGGGGATATGGTATCCGACTGCTAATCGGGAGGTCCTGGGTTCGAATCCCGGTGGCCGCCGACCCTGACCGGGGTTTTCTGTGGTTTCCCATGGTCTCACCAGGAAAATTCCGGTGTCATGTCCGTAATTATAGGCCACAGCCGCTTCCTTCCGTCCCTATCCCATCCCCATATACGAGAAGTAAAAACGAAAGCAAGAGTTCCAGATAAAAAAATATCGTGGTATCTCACCCCCCTAAGAGGGCCCATTATGGCTCTAGCACGGGGTACAAATTATTATGTAGGGGGAAATACGGGCGAAGGTAGAAGTGGAGGATGGAGAAAGGACTCGGTACCATACATATTAGTAGTGTTATTTTTGTTGTGTAGGGATTTAGAGAGGTTTTTTTTTTTTTTGGTGGTGGTGGTAGTGGTATTTTGATTGAAATGTATTTTGGGGTAGAGGGTAGTTAGGATTGTAGTTAAGTCAGTGTAGGAATTTTTTCTTATAGGTGTCGGTATTGATTGGAGTAGGTATTTTGGTGGTGTTGGTATGTTTTCAAATTGGTATTTTGGACGGTGTCAGTATTTTTACAATTAGGTATTTCTGCAGTGTCATTATTTTTCAGATTAGGTATTTTGGCGGTGTTGGTATTTTTTTCGATTAGGTATTTCGGTGGTCGGTACTTTGGGATGTCGGGATTATGGGTTTTGGTATTATGTACCAGATCCCTTGTGCAAGATCGTGATCGAACTGGAATAAAATAACTAAAATATCTTTGAACTGTGCATTAGATGAATGCCTTTTTTCAACAGACTATCCCTTCCTTTATGACTTCTTTGCAGGCGATGGTAGCAACAGGTCTCCAGAGCAGATAAATTGGCAAGAGAAGACCCACTGTGCCGTGTTTCCCTCTGAAGATCGTTTTGCCCTCTCATTTCATTGAACACATCACCCTAGTTTCATGCCACATCCCCCACCGTCCTTTCGCATCTGTCACCTCTAAACAGTTCAGGATTATGACAAGTGGTAACAGTGACCAGTCCTTCCGGGGGCTCAGGCCCTCTCTGCCTTCCAATCCAGTTAGTCCACGAGCTGCTTTCAACGTGCCTTCAGGGTGGGCACTGTCACAGCACCAGTCGCCGGCACCTCTGCATATGCCTCAACAACCTCGTCTGTATGTTCCGCCATGGCAGCAGCCGCATCTACTACAGTTGCAGTTGCACCACCAACTGTTGCAACCCCGTCAACAGTTACATCAGCCATTTCTGCAATCAGGCCAAGATCCTCAATTGCAGGAGGGTAGTGTGTTTACCCCTGAAGAAGTTTGTTGGTTGAAACAGTTCATAAGGGCCAATGATGAAGGATTCGCATTGGGGGCTACGCAGTGGGCGCCACCAAGGACATCCGGGAGCCCTGCACCTCAGGGAGTGCCTCAAGTGGTTATGCAGCAACCAGCATCGCGCAACCTCACTCAGGGAATTATTCATCGTGTTGGAGTTCCACAAGCTGCAATGCATTATGGCCAAAGGTGGGCACAGCTAACCAAAAAATTAGCTTCTCTAACAGCTAGTAAGCTAACTATAAAAAATTGACTTTGCTAAATGGCTAGAAAATTAGTGGGAGCCAAAGTTAACAGCTAACATCTAACTTTTTAAATAGTGTAACTTTTTCTTTGCTCTATGACCCTTAAAAAAAAGACCTAAGCTGATAAAGCTTAGAGATCGTTGCTACACATACGCCTTATTTAGTTATTTACTGTTCCGTACAAAAAGTAATAAACAAATCCAAAGAGGCAAGAAGTTGGTCACAAATTAAGTGAAAAGTTTTACATTTTGCAATTGGGAATTGGCAAAGGACAAGGCACAAAATGTATGGGCAAGTGGCCTTCCGTTCGATTTGCCAGAAAATTGGATATGTATTTATGGCCTGACTCATACAGTGCCCCACAGCATTGCTCAGGGCATTGCAAGGGAGGGATCCCTATATCCTCCTGAGACCTGGTGTCGACATATGTCGACATCAGCAAAAGATTTTTTTGGCGCCAACCAGTGATGCCAACAGAACTGTAATAGGCTGGTATCCCATGGTTACAATCTGGCCTCAATAGCTGTAGCCACCTAGCGCCGAATATCTGGCTTGGGCCGCAAAAATTAAATCGCGGACAAAATGGCGGATTCCGCTGCTGAAGCTTAGGCGCTCATCTGATAAGTTTTATTTTTTTACTCATATTTAGAATGCGATTTTCGCAATGCAGTGAATGTCCTGGGATTCGCAAGGAATGTGTCTTAGGAACTGCGAAAAGATGATTCTGTGACAATCTTTGTTGCTGTAGAGAACTGGTCATTTTCTTTTCTTCCTGAGACAAAATGTCCATTTAAATGGACATCCGAAAAATGGCATTTTTAGCTGAATGGGTGTGACTTTTCTTTACGTGCCTGTACCTATACACCCATAAGGAAGTGGGCTTTTTACTGTGCAGTTCAGTTTCAAAATCTAGAATAGCAAGGTACCACTTTAGCGGGTAAGAAGGGAAGGAGCAAGCCCCATGCCTGGAGTGGTGGCGTTAAAAAATGATTTCATTTATCTTTAATTGTCTTCTGAGAGGAATTTCTACCACTAATTCCACAAATTAATTTTAAAAACATTGTTTGGAGGATAGAGCACTATGTGAGTGATCCATTAAGTGGTATTTCAATTTTCAGCTTTCATCCGTTCTGCTTTTGTAGCACCAATTGGGTCCTGATGTTCCCATTGGTTGTTTGTCGCCATTTTTGTCGATATTTTAAAACTAAATTTTTTTTCTTGTTTCTTATTGGGAACATGTTCAGAAAATGCAATAGGAACTGACATTGCGTTAAAAAATTCTTCTCAGGTCTCAGGAGGATATGCACAAGATATTTCTAGGGGCCTTCATCTCAACAGAACACAAGGACAGGGACTGCCATCGTGGCTACCACACTTCCCGTCACAGCAGCAGCAGGCAACACGCACCCCACCCATGGCAACCACGCTGATGTCTCCAGAGGCCGGTGCATCCCTACCACAGGCATTCTTGCAGGGTAGTCCTCCCCACCAGGGAATGCCCCACTTGCCTAGTCTATCATGGCAGCCATTTCCATGTCTTGTGCCAGTGCAGAGCTCAGAGCAAGGGCCGGCCAATTACGGGATGCTTGGAGCGCACCAAGCTGGGTGTCATGAATGCTTCGTGAGTGTGCCATTGTTTTATAATTTACAGGCTATCCATATGTTACTGAACAATTGTATAATCTGCGTATTGGGAATTATTTGCACCATTGCAGGGAAATGGCAGTGGCTTCATGGACCCAGTGAGGCAGCTACCCCATGAGTTCCATCATGGGTCTCTCCAGAATAGATCCTTGCTGCAGCAGTGGCGTGATATGGAAGCCAGAAGTAGCACTGGCAGCAGCCCCAGGCCAGCAATGACCAGTCCTGGGGAAGCCTCCCTAAATCCATTCTCGGCTCAGGAAACAAGGAGGTTTTGATAGGTGGACTTCACAAGTGCAGAAGTGGACTCTGCCGCTTTCTCTTGGTTTTTATCAATATTTTCTTAGCTGTATTTTGAGGAGACATATTTTTGTGGTGTAGTGAGATGAAGCATTGTGTTGTATTTTTTCTTTAATTGGTGACTCTTAAAAGTCACACTTCTCTCAGCAAATTTGTGCATTACTTAAGTGCAGGCGGTGGCTTTCCCAAGTTGTGTTGACAGTAGTTCATTTAAAAAATAAATGCACAAGTTAGTGAAATACTGATATACTGGGACGAGACAGCTGTGCATCATAAGGAAAGTTTTCAGTCATGGTTTTTAGGTGGTTTTGTATATCATGGTTTTCTTGACTTTCCAGTTTTGAAAGTTGGATGTTTGATATTATTGCTTCCGACTTTGGGGAGTCATGGCACCCATGACTGGAATTTATTACTTTTTACATTACGTTCTGTGAATCACGTGTGCTATCCGCAATAGGAATCTTGACTTGAGTGAAACAAGGAAATTGGTGCTACGATTTAAACTCTATATATCTGATGATATAAAGTATTAACAAGAATCCAGTTGGCGGGTTAGACGCACGTGAAAAGATGCAATAAAGTGATCTGATAGCACGTGTATGTGTAGCGTGAGAGAGAGAGAGTTGGCAAGTTCACCGGCAGGGGCATGAGAGAAGTGAGACTCCCGCAAAAGTGGCAGGAGGGTGAAGTCAGAGGGCGCAGCGGTCGGGCCAATTTTAAAAAGGACAAATTGAATTTTTTAGAGCAACCCTGTTTTTTTAGCCATAAAACAGTATTCCGGTTTAAACTAGGGAGGGCAACCAAGTAGGGATCAATTATCAAAGCAAGGGCATCAATGTGTAGATAAGCGATGCGGCACTAATGTATGTATAATTGAGACACCAGAGGTAAAGTAAAAGGACTATATGTAGAAGTCAGGTTTGATGGAATAAACCAACTGAGGCCGAGGTGGAAGCAGTAGTCGAAGCCAGAGCCAAAGTTAAGTGGAGAGAAGGAGTTGTTCGCCTTTGTTTGATCTCCCACCCACCTAAGCGCCTTCGGGCAGCTGGGTACCACCAAACCACCCACACCCACCTAAGCGCCTTCGGGCTGCTAAGGCACCCCCTCCCATGCCAAAAGGAGAGGCCAACAAGACCAAGCGGGGTTGCCGGGGCGGCCAACAGCCCCGGGCCAAGAAGCAGCAGCAAGACGCTGACCAGATCGCCGCCGACGCCGCCCACGCTGCCCAGGAAGCCATCGACCGGGAGTACTCTACCCAGGTGGCACTCCGAGCGGTCATCCGAATAGAGGCCGCCAAGCGGTGGCACCAAGAACTGGCCCGCCAGGCCGCCGCCCAACCACCCAGCTGCAGACCCCTCCCTCCGCCATCACCTTTCCTCCCCGCCAAGCTCCGCCTGGTCCTTCCCCCTCCTCTCCCCCGCAGACCTTTGATTGAACTCGGCCCAATCCCTGTCCGCTCCCTCACCGCTACCATCCCTTTGTCTAAATAAACCCTTGCCAGAGCCCCTCCAACCCCACCGCGGGTCCGGGGTCCGAACCTCCCTAACCCTCCCCACCTTTACCCCTTCACCCCCCCCACCACCACCACACAACGAAGTCACCCCACGTGACATTGGCGCAGCCGGTAGGATCGGCAAGGTCACCCAGCAGCAACACCCAAGAAGATGGAGGAGCTGAGAGAACAAATTCGCAAATTAGAGGAAGAGAAGGAACGAATGGAGGAAGAACGAAGGCAGATGAAAGAGGAAAAGGGGAAACCAGAGTGCGCCATGACCAACATAAGTTTTGCCAACGCCATACCAGTGTACGACGGGACCGGAGCCGCCCAAGGCATCACAGACTTCCTGGCCTCTATTGAAACAGCAGCGGAAATCTCGGGATGGACGGACCCCCAGAAGACACTAATTATGAAGCTGCGAGTCAGTGGAGAGGCACGGGCTTTTATGAACTCCCTACCCAACGCCGCCTCCCTTCCATGGGCAGAAGCGGCAGAAGCTCTGAAAACAAGATATGATGAGCCAACCACCACCGCGACCCTCATACAGCAGCTGGCGGAGGTCAAACAGAAGGAGGGCGAAACCACCCGCGCGTTCGCGGCACGGATACGGCAGCTGGGCTCAAGGATTGTGGAGAACACGAGGTCCAGCCACGACAACAACCTCCTAACAGCGCAAATGACGGCGCAGTTCACCAGAGGACTGAGGTCCCCTGATGTCCGCAGGTTTGTGTGTTACGCAAACCCTACCACCTTCGACGAGGCCGTGTCGATAACTGCTCTTCAGGAGGCGAATGAAGACTCTACACCAAAGAAATCAGTCCGACTGGTGGAGGCGAAATGCACAGAAGAGAGGTTGGAGGAGATGCTTCAACGGATGATGCACTTCATCGATGCAAGAGAAGGAAAGGGAGAGCCACCGACACAAGAAGCCACGAGGGGACGGAGCCCCGCCTCGCGAGGCTACCAACAGAACGGAAGACGTGACCTCACCCCTGGGAGACCCTACAGAGATAACAGCAGGGGGAGGAGCCAGTCCCGAGAAAGAGACCAGTCCAAGGGAAGATACAACCCCAACCACAACCCCCAGAGAGGCCCCGCCCCCAACTATCCCTACCATCCCATACCTAGCTACCAGTACCAAACCCCTTCGCCAAGCTACACCCATTCCAACTTCCCCAACCAACCCAGACAACCCCCACCCACGAAGGACCAAACAGGAGAAGCCCAGGGACAACCCTGCCACCTATGCCTCCGCTACGGACACGACCCCAACAACTGCTGGACCCAATCTTCGCAGTGCTTCCGTTGTGGAGGATGGGGCCACCTCGCAAGGGCATGTCCGGGAAACGGGGCTCGGCCCTCCCAAAACTGAAGAAGGAGGGCCGTGACGTCAGGAGAATAGAGGGTGCCCAGGACGGGAGAGGAGCAACCGCGGCGGTCCGGAAGTTAGAAAAACACGCCATATTCATCAACGCCACTATCCAGAACCAGCAAGCGATTTTTCAGCTCGATACGGGAGCAATGGCCTCCATCATCAACCCAGAGTGGCTACCCCTTCAAACCAGCCCGGCCGAGGACGAAGAAGCTGCCGAATTGGTGGGGGTCACAGGCGATGTTCTACCTGTCCAAGGCGTTTACCACTTTGAACTTAACGTCGGTGGGAGGAAGATCCTGCACCCACTCTGGGTCATAGAGGAAGGGAGCCAAGCCTACGACGGTATCCTCGGGCAGGATTTTATCGCTGCCCAAGGAATTGATATCCTGACCAGCCAATCGGCGATAAACATGGGAGGGCTAATCATCCCATATGCTCGCAACCACCGCTACCCCAAAACCGCCCCTATCAAATGGATAGACACACGACCCATTCCCGCCCGATCCGAGATAATCACAACCGGACTGACGGACAGGAAGTACTGGAACAAGACCATCCTGCTGGAGCCCGTGGGACAGCCGGTGGGCGGATTCGTGGTGGCCCACGCCCTCACGCAAGTCTCCGGGGACGGTCGGGTCCCTATCAGGATCGTCAATACCACTGAGGAAGACATCCACATACCGGCAAACGCAACTATAGGAAAAGGAAGCTCGTCATACGCACTGTACGACACCTCGAAGAACAACGCGGCCCAGCTGGAGCCTGACTGGACCGAACTCAAGATGGGACCCCTCGAGAGCTACCATCAAGACGACCTGAGGAACCTACTACAGGAATACAAGAACGTGTTCCAGGCAACGGACGGCCCCTTGGGGCAAACATCGACCGTAAAGCACAGGATTGAGACGGGAGAAGCACGCCCCATCGCCTGCAGACCTTACCGAATCCCGGAAAGACAGAAAGAAGAAGTAACCGCCTGCATCGATGACATGCTGCGGCATGGGGTAATTGAACCGACGTCATCTGCATGGGCGGCGCCAGTCGTCCTAGTCCAGAAGCCCGACGGCAAACTGAGGTTCTGCGTGGATTACCGGAAATTAAACGCGGTCACAAAACGAGACATCTACCCTCTACCCACCATCCCGGAAACGCTGGACAAGCTGGGAGGGTCCAGATACTTCAGCTCCTTAGACCTCCACACGGGATTCTGGCAAATCGATGTGGACAAACGGGACAGAGAGAAAACGGCCTTCATACTACCTAACGGCAGGTACCAATTCACAAGGATGCCGTTCGGCTTAGTTAACTCACCCAGCACCTTTCAAAGATTGATGGACGTCACACTCGCCGGACTTAAAGAAGACATTTGTCTAGTGTACCTAGATGACATCATTATTTACTCGGAGTCCTTCCCGGAACACCTGAGACGCTTACGGTCAGTCCTCGACAGACTCAAGAAGGCGGGACTAAGGTTAAAACTGTCCAAATGCCATTTCGCCAAGGAACGAGTCAAATACTTAGGACACATAGTCTCAAGAGACGGAGTCGAACCCGACCCCGCTAAGATCAGCACCATCCAAACCTACCCGGAGCCACGCACCATCAAACAAGTCCGAGCCTTTTTAGGCCTCGTCGGGTTCTACAGGCGATTTATCCCCAGATTTGCGGATCTGGCGCAACCATTGACCCGGCTGACGAAGAAACCTGCTTACCCAGGACAGAAGCTACAGTGGGGAGAAGAACAGACCAAAGCCTTCACCACCCTGAGAAATTCCCTTACTAAATTCCCAGTCCTACGCTGTCCTGACTTCTCAAAACCATTTACGCTTTCAACCGACGCATCCGCCTACGCCGTCGGCGCCACGTTGTCACAAAGATTTGAGGATGGAGAGCATCCCCTGGCATACCAGAGCCGGCAACTCAGCAAGGCAGAGAGAAACTACTCGACAACGGAAAGAGAATGCCTAGCTGTCGTGTGGGCGATGAGGTCATTCAGATGCTACCTTTACGGCCGACACTTCACCGTCATCACAGACCACGCCCCCTTGAGGTGGCTAATGAACCTGAAGGATCCGTCTTCCCGGTTGGCCCGTTGGTCAGTCGCACTCCAAGACTACGACTTCGAAGTGATACACCGACCAGGCAGACTCCACTCCAACGTGGACGCCCTGAGCAGGATCGAGGTCAACACCATCCATGAACTAGAAGAGACCTGGGATAAGGCCAGACTTAGGAAGGAGCAGGGGGCAGATCCATACTGCCGCCCCATCCTGGAAGACGTGCGGAACGAGCGAAGACGGGACTTCTACACCGCCAACGGGATCTTATACACCCAAAAAGGCAGCAGGGAAGTCGTCGTAGTTCCCAGGACCATGACGGAAAAGATTATGGAACTCCATCATGACCCTCCATTCGCAGGCCACTTGGGGTACCACAAAACCCTGGCAAAAATCCAACAACGATTCACCTGGCCGGGGATGACAAAGGACATCCGACAATACTGTAAGACCTGCACATCCTGCCAGAAGAGGAAGCAGCCCAGACCTCGAGGGACGGCCCCCCTCCAACCTTACCCAGAAGTACACCTGCCATTCGAGCGCGTATCGATGGACTTCATGGGACCACTACCAACCTCAGAGGGCGGGAACAAGCACATCCTGGTGCTAACGGACTACCTGACGAGATATCCGGAAGCGTTCGCCTTACCGGACCAGAAGGCAGAGACGGTGGCCAGGGTGTTGGTCAACGATGTGTTTACACGGCACGGCATCCCGCGCCAGCTGCTCACGGACCAAGGCCGGAACTTCACATCACGCCTCATGAAGGAGTTATGCAACCTCCTCGGGGTGAAGAAGATACAGACCACGGCGTATCACCCTGCGGCAAACGGGCTAGTGGAAAGGTACAACCGTACGTTGGTAGACAGTCTGAGCCACTACGTCAACAAGGACCAGACCAACTGGGACGAAGGAGTACCACTCGTTCTGATGGCGTACCGTAGTGCGGTACAGGAGTCAACGAAGGAGACGCCCTTCTTTCTCATGCACGGACGTGACATGACCCTACCGGCGGATGACACCTTCACAGCGCCGCCGGAGCCATACAACGACAACCCTTCCTACAGGACCACGTTAGCACGCCGCATGCAGTCGGCGTACGAGGTGGTCAAGGAGCGGTTAAAGGAAGCTTTCCAGAATCAGAAGAAACAGCACGACCGGAAGAGGGAGGAAAAATGCATCGAGGAAGGTGACCTGGTCTTACTCCACACCCCGAATTGCCCACCCCGCCTCGCCCACAAACTCTTCAACCCTTGGGACGGGCCCTTCCGAGTACTCCAGCAGACCCATCCCTGCAACTACCTGATCCAACACATGAAGACGGGGAAGAGGCACCACGTCCACGTGGACCGCCTCCGACCATTTACACCCCGACACCCCTTCCCTATGATGAACGACACGCCCCAAGCAGAGGCGACGCAACCAGAGTCAGTCACGGAGAGGATTATCGAAACAGAGGCCCCGATCCTGGAGGATATATGGATCATCCCGCCTGCCGTCACCTCTACCGTAGCGACAAGCCCGGAGCGACGTACCCTGGTGACGGAGAGGAGCTACCAGCCGGTGACCGATCAGCGGCAGTCTGCCAGCCGGACGACGGGGTACCGCGACCAGGACAGGTCACGACCCACACACAGCTACAACCTCCGCAGCCGTGGAAGCCCGACCGAGTGACACTAAACATTCAAGTGGACACCCCAGTGTTTTGCCAGTGGGCGGAGGATAATCAGTTTTGCGATGATGAGAAGACACGACACGTCGGACAAAGTGTGTAGTGTTATGTTGTTGGAAATGAGATGTGCTGTTGAGTCGAGAGAGGAGTTATGGAATGTACTATTTTAGCTGCCCATTACAATGGTAAGGCAGTGGTGTCCCGTGATGCAGGGACACCATGCTTGAAACTAAAGAGGGAAGTATGTAGCGTGAGAGAGAGAGAGTTGGCAAGTTCACCGGCAGGGGCATGAGAGAAGTGAGACTCCCGCAAAAGTGGCAGGAGGGTGAAGTCAGAGGGCG
>KZ539105.1:0-30311 GCA_000934665.2 Catajapyx aquilonaris
GTAAAGTTAGGTCGTAAACACCCTGTATAAAACATTTAATATAAAAGGATCTTATGATTACTGACCATGAACTTTGGCCTACTGCTGCAATCACTGGAGTGGTCAACAACAAGATTTTCCTGCATGGAATGAGAAAAAATAAGGGATTAGAAATGTACCTAATCATTTTGATTGACACTGCACTCCTATTCACCGATAATATCTAGTATATAAACGTAGTGTCGACAGGACTCTATCTTTTAGCAATCAGCTCCAATGGCAGCTAACACTTCTCTCCTGTGCTTAGCACTGATTTCTTTCGTGGCTCACCTGGCCACAGGAAGTACACGTGCAATACAACCAAGAGACTTGGAAAAGCCTCTGTTTTTCTACGTCCAGGTAATCTAGTTTTCAACTAAACTTGTAGAGTTTTAAACCTCTGCAATCATTGCTATCTCAGACATTTTTCATCACGCTATCCATGTGTCCAGTTCACGAAGGGTTAGATTCTTATGGCGTATTGGGCTCAATAATTATTTCGTGGGTCAGGTTCCAAACAGCAATGTATACGAAGTGTATCAAGCTCCGTCCTCAAGCTCCACCAATGACTACATTGACCAAGTGTTCGACAACATCCGCGAGACAATGCGTGCCAAGGGCATGGAGTCCATGGAAATGCCATCCCACGTCCTACAAATCAAGTAAGACACCATCAACACATGGACAACTTTCCTCTACTTATAACTAATTTCTATACAGAAAGAAGGTCCTCGGCTTGATCCCCGTCAGCGTAAAGCTGGGTCTGGACAATGGCTACCTCCGTGGAGTGGACACCATCCGTCGGCATGGGGACGCTACCATGCGTACCGACGGACTGGATCTGGTCATCGAGTTGACTGTGGCCATGGAGAATCTTCGGATGGGCTACGATGTGACTGCCAAGTTGCAAAACCTAGGTCCTCATGTGAGCACATCTGGAACACTGTCATATGCACATGCCGAGGTGCAACTCAGGGTTGACGTTATTGGTAGTAAGGTCACTCTGGAGAAGCTCAATGTAAAGGAACTGGGATCAGTCGAAGTCGAGGTTTCTGGACTCCTGGATATCTTCAACTGGATCATTGAGTTTGTAAGTAGCAGTAGCAAGTGTTGTGATTTCATTGGAACTCTTATTTAATATCATCTCTCTTGCCTTCTAGGTGTCCGACTTTGTGGCAAGGTTTACGAAGAATTTTGTAGCAACGATCTTGGAAGGGCCGATCAAGGAACTGTCCCAGAGTGTGATTGACAAATTCCCCTTCCCCCACATCATCCCTGATCACTAAGCACTGCCAAACTCTACAACATTGTCATGACCTGAGCAATAAACCCTCATTTAAAAAAATGATGTGTATTTACATATTTATAAAACGAACCGCTGTGTGTGCCTTGCCTGCCTTGCATAGCTCTGTGTTCATCGTTTCACAATAAATTGTGTAGTGCCTGATAATATATTGGTACAAAATTCCTTCAAGTTTATACATGTGACAGCCTGAACTGCTCAGGCCAAATGCCCATCATGCACCAAGACTATAGACTAAAACATCAAGTGACATGCTCGTACATTTGTGCAAGGTTGGACAGCAGAACGAACAAGAGCCCTTCATTTTAGAAAAGAGTCAGCGAAAAATCTTCTTTCTGAGGCATCTGATGGAATATTTCCAGTAATTTCTGATGAATGTGGGGCTTTGTGACACTCCTCAGGATCATGATTTAATAGTTAAAATTATGACATGTGCATTGACTCCATGTGAAGTCCTGTCAAGTCGAAACATATTTTAGATTCCCACTGTACAAATTGCAAAAATGACTAAGTTGATAATCTATACACATTTATTTCAAATCCATATAAAAAATCATAACACATCATCCAGGAGGCATATCCATTTTACAAGTCAGAACCGATGTCTGGAATTGGAAGTTGGTCGATGATCTTCTGTATCTCAACCTTGAATATTGGGTCTAAAAGCCTTGGCGTACTATTCTTCGTCAGTTTTGCAATGAGGTCAGCAAACTTAGTAAAGAAACAGTCAAATTAATTTTCAATAATCAAATGTCGGTGTTTGGGGCACTCTTTTTTTCTAAAAATTATTAGCTGAAAAATGACCTACCATTTCGGCAAAGTAATTGCCAAATTTGCCCAATCCAGTAATATCAATGCTAACATTCCCAATCTCTGTGATGTGGAAGTAAGTCATAGTAACATTGGTCATTTCCTTCACAACCAGCTGAAAATTATAACATGACGTTACAGAAGAAGTGTCTAGTGATGCTAAAAAATAAGTACAGGAAGGTTCCATATTCATACCGTGCTCTTGGCTGCACATTGGTCCACAGTCCCGGAAACACTTCCTCGCAAGGACTTGCCCATGAACATCAAAATTGAGTCATATCCGAGTTTGGCATTTTGGAGACCAGCATTGGTATCAATAGCCATGTCATCTCCAACAGTTCTGATATTGCAGTCTCCTGTCCTATGGATTGAATCCAGTCCTCGAATATACCCATTCTGCAGACCAAATTTGCCTGAAAATGTTACTCCCAAGATCGTCTTCCTGCAAAACGCCACACCAAACCAGTTAATCATATATCACTGAACTTCTTCACAAAATTTATGCAGTTATTAATAACGATCAACTTACTTGAACTGAAAGACTTTGTCAGGAAGAGGATATTCATTCAGTCCGGTTTGGTCCATGTATATCTTCAATTTCTCGAACACCTCATCCATGTATTGATCTGCATTTCCACTGTTTGGTTCGCCCATAATTTCAAAAGTTTCGATTCCATTATCAGAGGGTATCTAAATTTATATTGTTGCATACAGTTAGATCTCTCATTCCATTATTTATCCTTACAAAAAAATTATAATTCACATAATTATATTACCTGCTTGTATGTGTATTTTGGGACTGATGCCTTTGGAAGCCCATTATGTCCAACAGCTATTCAAAATATGCAGATTAAGGATTTGAAAAAAGTTTACAAATAAAAAGATGCAAATGTGACTCACTTAAACTGCAGGACAGTTGTGCAAAAACAGCCAGGAAGAGAAATGCAATTGTGTACGACTCCATGGTGACCTAGTGACTACGTCTACCTTATTGAAACACTAGTTCTTTATTTTTATAGCAATATTTATCACTCTGCTGATAATCACTTAAGTACCTTGTGATTGTTTTTTTGCAATGGCATTATGTAAATGACTAAATAACAGCTCATGATACTTTTTATCACCAATTTAAGTAGGTAGGGTAACCTGTCACTAAACACTTGACCGCAGATATGAAACTTCTAGTTCCTCATTCACTGCAAGTCCATTTAGAACAAATCTTGAGGTGAACCAGGATCTCCATCAGACTCTTGTTTGCCCTTGGATACGTCTTTATCATGAAAATGCCACTCTTACATCATTTGATTAAAGACAAATCGGCAAAACAGAGTTCATACTTCACTCTTTTCTCGTCTTTATCAAGGGCACCTGCGTCAAAGAGTCGATTTGTGGAGCAATCATGAGATTACGACTTTGTCAACATTACTGATAAAGAAGCACTAAGTAGTAAGAAAAATTATCATCAAGACAAGATGCAGTAACAGACACATATTCTATATGGAATATCATATCCATCAGTTTTATTAAAATATGGCTTTATTACAATCAACTATACACCTAATCAATAGCACACAGTGCCATCGATTCCTCCAAGCACTTTTAGAGTTTGTCTCTCCTGTGCGCCACCACTGACTGTAATTCTTATCTTGATTGAAAGTGACACAAGTCACTACTTGTGTGCGTGTGAGCAGGTTCAATGCATTCGCCTCAAGCACAGCAGAATTTCACTGGTAGCAATTTGCCCTTTCATCTCACTCCTTTAGGATGTGTATGAAAGAGAGACCGGGTCAAGTAAAATGCACAATTAATATGGTCCACAGGCAGGCATACAATTCGGATGGCCATTATCTGTCGATCATCACATTGCACAAAGTGAGATAGCCCATGCAATCACTGGCCAACAGACTGCAGCAGCCAGACTGGTGGCAAAATGCATGTGTTTGATTGGTCTATCTACCTGCTTGCACAGTGGGGAAAAAAAGAAAATGCCACACTTGACGCTACCTCATCCTGGACTTGTGGGAGCTGACAAGTCACTTGCGGTATCGCCCAATTAACAACAGTTCCCTCATTAGTGACATGTAACACTCACACAAAACCCCAACTTCTGCACAAGTGACATGCTATTCCACATTATGTACGGTGCTGCAGAAATCCTCAACCACTTACAAAACCGATTAAGCCTCAACTGACATGACATGCACGGGCGTTAAAACTAATAAGCCTCTCCCTACTTCATGAAGCATTCCAGTCCAACTATGTATTAATTAAAACGCAATCTATGGTTAACAAAAGAGTATTAAACAAATCTTGATAGTAAACTGTTACACATTGGCCAGATTTCCTGACCAATCCCTCTGCAGTCTCATTATTCAACACTGGTGCTGTTACATTATCATAAATACATGTAGTCACTCCTTACAAGCATTTTCACATCATACTATGAATTTACCTTCTCTCACTTGACTAGACTATTCAGAGCAGAGAAAAAACCAGCAGGTGATTGTTAAACTAAATATAAATGCATTTACTATTGAAAGGGTCCACAAATATACACCTGACATGTTACTTATTTAGTCTGTCCGCCAAATTTGTTTACAGTTGCCAATATGTAAGTACTTTTCAATTGCAAAAACTTCCACTAATATTACATTGCTTCTGTTGAGGAGGCACAGTCTATAATGTCAGCAATCGAGTTAATGTGGAAAAAGGAAAAGTATTACTATTTGGCTTTAAAAAATTCTTGGGAGAGAAGCAGAATGAAAATTACTGATTTGATTATAAAAACTTCAACTAATTAGCTAAATAAATCATGCCAGTGTTGTATGTAACATCCAGTGCCACAATAATAGTTAGCAAACTGAATGGAATTAAGGTAAATGGTAATAACAATAATAATACATAGTAGTAAAGCAAGATCAAAAATAAACTGCTTTAGATGAGATCATTAGTAAACTAATATAAGGTAGTGCCCATCTCTAACTTCTTAAAAGTCACTCATTCTTGTTACTTGTAAAATCACTCTCCAGTATGTTATTTTAAACCATTAATAAACATTTTAAATAATTACACCCTGTCTCTAGCAAAGGGTGTGAATAGGCACATGATTACGCAAGTCAGCATGGATGCACACGATGGTCAATCACTGAATCTGCAGGCTCTCTCACTACTTGGGTGCACACGTGCTTTCAGCTGGCCTTCTACACATTCCACGCTGACACTGATTCAGGTATTTACTTTTGTCGCATTTTTCAAGACTGCTAACTTGGTCTTGACTACAAAGTCATGTGCAGTGATATACTTCTAGGTACTGCTAGGCATAATTCAGTTTATATTCATCGTGATTTTGGCACTTTGCTATTTTGATATTAGAACAGACTTGACAGTTACGCTGGCATTAATGCGCAGTCCACAAATTAATGATTGACCTTCGCATATCACTGAGTGATGGTTCAGGTTAATAGTCAAAATGAACTATGATAACAAATCATTATAAAGAACATACACCTTAACGACATAAACTAAGAGTGAGAGCAAACACAAGTCATCAAAGAACGGGTTCCATATGCTGGACAAATGAAACAGGAATCATGAGTATTTTGGCAGCTCATTGTGTCAATAAACACAGCGTCAGTCCTTGGGTCCCAAGCAAAAACTTGCAATTGTTCCTCATTCAATTTCCTCACTTTTTATCTGACTTATCCTTCAATGATAACTCTCCATTCACCCTCTAGTCTTGCTTCATAAACTCTTTGGCAACATATTATTGTGAAGTCCACAGTCTCAGGGTTGGAAACGCCTCAATTGAAGCTAGAGGCCAGGCCTCCATCCAAAGATTCTAATTATAGTCAAGCTATTTTGAGGTCACTGGCATGGCATTGCTGTGATATCATGACAACTTGATCCACACACATTGGACTTTTGCCTCTTATGCTCGTTAGAAAGGTACCAAACGTTAAATCCTAACATTGTAAACATCCTGACTCTAAAAAGCTCAACAATATTTTCTCCTTTTATCCCCAAGAAAAATGGCATTCAGGATATATAACCTATGTACAGATCACTGGACGGCTATCACCCTCTTTTTCCTAAAATAAAAATTTGTCTTTTGTTGTAGCGCTTGTGTTTCCAACCCCGAGACCTGGCAAAAATTTATCTGGAAATCAATCGAGATCTTCCCAACTGAAATGCTCTCCAGGAAGTTCTCCCAAGTGTTGAAAGCGTTCCTTGAAGTTTGGATCCTTCTCTTTGAGAGCTCTGAACCGCTCTTGGAGTAATCCCTCTGCAAATTCATACAATTCCAAATCCAAGGAATTGAGCTGCCTGATCCTGCCTAACAGCTGGGGTGAGAGAGCCCCCATGGTGTGGCTGGAGTAGGTGGCATTGTACTGCTCAAATGGCACCCTGAACCTTAAGTTGAAGGTTTGCTCAAATACATACTGGGAAACCTGCTGGTGCTCCGTCAGACCGAAAAAGGCCATGGAGGCGAGGTTTCGCTTAGCACTGGCCAGCATCACACGTCTCCGCTCCTTCTCATCCATATAGCTGCGATTGTAGCAGCCCACTAGGGTCAGATCAGCCAGCATGCGAGTCTGGCGGTCCGCAGCAAGGTTCCACTCGCAGCCAACAAACTCCTCCAGGGTCACCCCTTCCCAGGTGTCCCCTTCATAGCAGGTGGGCATGTCCTCGTCTGTGGCCTCCCGTCCACCACACCAGTGACGAGAATTTTTCCAAGTAGCACCACGCTGAACATGGCGGAACTCAGAGAGGTACCGGTTCACAGGCTCACGGAGCAGGCTTATGTAAAAGTATCTGAAAATCAATGGCATTTCATTACAAAACTTTATACTTAAAGTACCCATACCTCACTTGACTTTGTGGCACAAGGCCCTAGGGGGAGCATGGAGGGAGGGACAGAGATCTATTTTCATTCCCACTTGACAACACTTTGCTTCCCCAAATGACCTACTTCAGTTGAATATGAAGAAAATTTCATTGTATGCCATTATTTTAACAAATCTGACAAGATTTCTAAAGTAGAGGTAAGTGCAGTTTTCGGGCTATCTTGGTGGGCTGCAAGCAGATTTAATAATTACATTCTTAATTGGGGTTTTACTAGTGAATGAGAATTTCCATTTTAGGACCTGCCAATAAAGTACAGGGGGTGTAGGCTGACTCCAGTGTGACACAGGGTCACTTGTGGATGAGGTTTTTTAAAAAGGGGACAACGCACTTAAAATACCTAGCCAAACACAGCTCTGCCGTCAGTTGTAAGAAGACCGTAACTCAAAAACTAGTACGGGCGAAAGTCGCATGCATGCCGTGCACTAATCCACCACGGCTCAGAGGGGATTAGTGCAGGGCGTGCATGCGACTTTCGCCCTCACTAGTTGTTGAGTTACGGTCTTCTTACATCTGACGGCAGAGCTGTTGTACTTTCTGAAGCTGAGGTCTAGACTCTAGAGGAACATGGGAATAAGTATGTATAAACCACGTAGGTCATCATGACATGCTTTATGAATGACCCTGATGGGTAAGTAGCCAATGTTGGACACAAGATGCCCCATGCTAACTGTAAGTGGGCCACAGTTGAAAGAGTTTTAGGAGCTCTGCTCTAATGCATTCTGCCATGAAGCAAGTATAGGCTAGCAGTAAAAATACTTTGGCTTAGTGGTTCTGCATCTGAATGGGTGTGACCTCCTACCTCTCCAAGAGTTCAAACCCTGCATCAAATTAAGGACTGCAAAAAATTCTTTCTATGGAATAAGAATAAGGTAATTTTACTGCCATCTTACCAAATATACATTGTACTCATATAAACCAGTCGATCACCCTACAAAAACCTATCATACAAGCTGGTGGACTCCACAAGCTAATGGTCCAAAATGTTGGAAAATGTGGCACTGCCATGATGTAAGCAAAGTATGTATTCAACGCCAGTCCCAGGTGGTGATTTTCAAGTCTGCGGATCCCTATAATACTGTTTTTCGAATTATTTACTTTGCTTCCAATGCCAGGAGGGCCCAATCCATCATTGCACCCATTTCCTGCCATCCAGGGTTGTTGGTCAGTGTACCACCCTGTACATGCATTATGTAACAAACAATTATTAGGATCAATTGTGCCACAATATATAAATGCAAATAAGCATTTGATTCCACTTCAAGGGTGGATGGCAAAAAACACTGCATTAGTTTCAGGAATTGAAGTAATGAAGTACCATCATCATCATCATCATCATCATCATCATCACTGAGCAATCCATTAGGGGAGTCTGGATGGATAATACGGTCACGCCTAGATCCTATTCCCCAATCATACCTATTACCAATAAAATGCCTATCCTGTGTTATCCCAACACTCATTACCACGCAACAAAACATCAACGACCTTAATAAGAAATTGCAATCCCAGCAAATTCTACGGGTACGGTCTCTGATCCCTCCAGCAGAAGTTTGCTGACACACCACCATTCCCATGCGGCCATCCTTTGTTGCTGTCAGCGGGATGGGCCTTCAGAGAGTGTCACACAATATCATTGACCTCTATCGTAACAAAATTCTGCTGAGCATCTGGATGCCAACACCCAGGTTTTGCCATCCAGAGCCAGTATTTAAATCAATCACTCAGAGGCCTACGTGAGTCTGCAGTCTAGAGCAGAAGAAGCACTTTCATTCACAAAGCCAGCAGTGTGGTTTTGTCGCCAGGTAGGGCCTTTGGCCCACCATTTGTGGCATGTCACATCTGACTAAACATTTTCGGACATTGAAATTTCTGATCAAGGATTCTCAACCTGTACTGTATTTTTCTTGGGATAGCAATCAAGCTACCAGCATTTATCACATGACAAGCTACGACAGCCATGTAGGAGCACATGCTGGGTCACAGAATCCTATTTCTGTCATTGGCCTTGATTTACTCTCCAAATGCTTATTGAAGCTAAGACACTTGCAATACATTATAAAAGTTTCGGCCCAATCCCTAATGTTAATTTTTCCATCCAATAATACAATTTCCAAGCAATTTAATGCATTTGACGTCTTTTGGCTGATCTGGTAAAGGTTACAGGTCAAGGTAAGCCAATAATAACTAGAAATAACTGAAGAAATTTCTGATACAGCTACAAAAATGGGCCAAAAGGGAGAGGTCGAGTATTTCTTTATTTTGGAGGTATGTTTGATTGGGAAGGAACCAAAGCCATCTGGCTAACTGTGCACGCATCAGCCATGCGTCCGTATGAGGCGCTCGGACCGGATTCCCCCTCACGTGCCGCCAATCCAATTCCCCCCACCCTCCCTTCATGCAGAGGAAAGAAAACAAGCTCAACCTCCTCTTGATGGAATCCCCTTCCGCCTTGTCAAGCTCCTCGTCCACGCAGTTGGTCAACTCTGTCCAGTCCGCATGGAGCCCACACTTCCACCCTGTGGAGTACCGGCTGAAGAGCCAGTTCTCCTTCCGATTGGGTCTGAAGCAGTCGCACCGCTTCCTCCGCCTGTGACACACGCAAGGCCTCTCCAGGTCCAAGTCCAGGACCAGGTGCCTCCCAAACGTGGTCCCCCCAGTCTTCTGTATATGCAGGAAGACCATGACATCGTGCCCCTTCAGATCAAAGTGGAAGTCTTCATCCTGCACCTGGATGTAGCTCAGCACGGTCAGGGGCGACCGCTTGGAGTGGACCGGATGTGACAGGAATGACACCGGCCGGCCCATGTTGTCCTTGATGGGCATCTTGGCCCCGAACCCCACCAACGCCATGCTCCATGGCCTGTCCAGCCCTGCCTTGGAGCTGGACAGTGCGCAGACCGCATCGGGGCAGAAGTACCCGACGTAGAGCACCCCAGAGAGGGTGAGCAGCACGCAGAAGAGGACCAGGATGAGGTACCGGTGGCTCCCCGGCGTGGCAGCGCTCCCTCCGCCGGCTGTCATCTGGCTGGTGTCCTGCAGCAGCTTGTTCCTGTGCAGCAGGAGGGGTGTCCCCAGTGTGGCCGTGTGGAGGGAGGAGGAGCCCGATGCCAGGTCGGACTCGTACACTTGCACCTCCACACTGGAAGCCATCTTTGTTGTGCCAGCAGACAGACGCGGGGGAGGGCTGGGGAGGGCGGTGGGGAGGGAGGGATTGGGGNGGGGAAGAGAAACAAGGACTGCGCATGTCTGGTAGGGAGTGCACGGGGTGACCACGAGAGGCGCTTTTACAAGCCAAAACATTGGCAAGCAGCAGACGTGGAATCGTGTATCACCAGTCGGTCAACGGGATCTCTTCAATTTCGAGAGGACAAGGGCAGCGTCCCTGCAGGTGAAGAGCGACGTAGAGCAGCCAGAGGTAGTACATGGGACTCCAGGACACCTTCTACAATGCACTGGACAGCATGAACGCCGCCATCAGGTCGGCCTACGTCTGGAACTGCTTCGTAAGTCACACCATTGCTCTCATTACACAACATGCAGCCCCATTATACGAAGACCATAGTACATGCTGTTAATTGTCCCTTTAATTCCAGCCTTGGCAGTCCAAAGAGACAGCAGCACCTGCGAAACCTATAGCCGTGCCAACATCAGGAGGACCTGCAATGAACAGGATTGTGAGCAAGGGGAACATGTACCTTCGCCTGGCAGGCATATCCGGAGCCATGGCTGTGGCCCTTGGGGCGTACGGAGCTCATGGTGGGTGCCACTCTTTCAGTTTTGCTGGTGGGCTAGCTGTACCAGTCTTGTTCCCTTGCAGTTTTCTATCAGAAGGAGATTTCAGAAGAGCGAAGATTGGTGTTTGAAACCGCAAATCGCTACCACTTCTTCCACACACTGGCGCTGTTGGCTGTACCTTTAGCACGGCGACCATTACTAGTAAGTATGCGTCAGCTGCTGTTGGATTCCCCTTGCTCAAGATGTGCTTTGCTTATTTTTTCAGTGTGGCACCCTTTTACTGGCTGGGATGACCGTATTCTGCGGGACCTGTTACCACTTTGCTCTCACAGGGGATAAGCGATTTCGGACATTCACGCCACAGGGGGGAATGCTGCTTATTGCAGGGTGGCTTGCATTTGTTGTGTAACATACTTGCATGTAAAGTGACACATCACACAAGTTTAAAAAAACAGGCTAATCGCTGTACAGTGGTGCCTCGTACTTGGGACTTACAGGAGGTCGTTTGACACTGACTGAGTTGTTCAAAGTCAGAATCTGTTTTTTTCATAAGAAGACATGGAAAGTGAATTAATCTGTTCCCAGACCCTAAAGCAAGGTTCTTAACCTGGGGTCCATGATGAAGTTTCAGGGGGGTGTGACATAGAGAAGCTCATGTCCTTGAGCAATGAGAAAGATTACGGTACTGTTTGGGAGTCACCTTCCATCATACTGTACTGAATAGTACAGTTGTACTTGTATAATTAAAACCAAGCACACCAAAATTAGTGTGATAAGGGCACTGAAAACACAAGAGCAACTCGAGGGATCTTTTACAGCGAGAGAAGACTTAGGCCACACAACAGATGGTGTTCACACAGGGAGAGAATTTTTTTTGTTGCACTGTAGTTTGAACTTCGAAGCATCATTCAAACTCCTGATCAAATTTCTCTTGAATTCTGGGGCGTTCGAAGTTAGGGGCATTCCTAGTACGAGGTTCCACTGTAATTACTTCGAAACTTTCTTCATTGTTGGAAGTGGACCACTTGCATAACATTTCACATTCAGTAATAAAATGGTGTCATATCAATTCACTTTATTTTAAATATGTACAGCTGAAGGAACTGCATCACTTTTTATCCTTTTTTTTTCTGAGAAAGGTTATTCTGAAGACTTTGCATCTCTGCTCATACACAGCTATTCATTATGTGCAACTAAGGGTGGGGGGGAAACGGCAGCCAGTAGGGGCGGGGAGGATGTGTCGTTCAACAAAATGGCAACGAAGGACAACTGACGATCAAACCACCTTCCCAGGCAGCATGTTCTGAGCAACGTATGCACCAGTGTGTATTGAGACACCGAAAACAAGGGGAACTTATATGACAGGCTTGACTTCGCTCCATACAATCGCTCTTTGTAACAAATGGCACTGTAGTGAAAAAGTCATGGGACCAAACAACCTCTCTGGTTGCCACTTACAAGCTTTGACTCGAGGCGCAGTATTTAAGAACTCAAAAAGACATCCTGCAAGTCTTCCACACCTTCCTTCAGCTGACGAAACAAGGACAAAAAGTACAGAAAAATCAAAAATAACATGCAGGGGTCACATAACTGCACACTTCAGAACCATCACAGAACGTCTCTCTTTTTTTAGGGGGGCCCCACATGCCCTTCCTTTCCCCCTGTTCCCGCCCCCCTTGCAAAAAACCACCCCAAATATCTCTACCTAACCACGCTACCAAACACAGACCAACGTTTGAATCGTCTTCCACTGCACTTTTTTTTCCCCACACACACGCACACAAAAAAACAGTTAAATCAAGTTGTCCATTCCATCATGTTTTAAAACTGTATGCAGGCACTTTTTGCGCAAAAAGACACACTCACGAGACAAAGACTCGGGATAAACTGGGCCTGGGGCAGAAAAAAGATAATCGGATGGAGATACGCCTTCTCAGTACAATTATATTACGGAACAACAAAACATGACCAATAGTTTTTTGTTGATTTTGCAGCTTTTTTTTCCAGTCCTGTACGGTACAATTATTATGGCATAAACTTGGACTTGGCCCTTCCCCTTCCTCATTTATGATTAAAAAG
Organism: Catajapyx aquilonaris; assembly: GCA_000934665.2. Lineage (NCBI taxonomy): Eukaryota > Metazoa > Arthropoda > Diplura > Dicellurata > Japygidae > Catajapyx > Catajapyx aquilonaris. The sequence continues at coordinate 12,851 of KZ539105.1, forward strand.
AAACGTCACCTGGTGACCCTGGCATTGTGCAAGCGTCTTACAAATGCAATCAATTCTTAAAATGCGTCCACTTAGTACAGGACACTTGTGCCAGGGCCTGGAACCACTTAATTGGGGCCGGGTAAGGGCGTGTTAAAAAGTCCACAATTCACCTCTCACACAAAAAAATGTAATTCATAAGATTTCCCTCTGAACAAAAAACACTCGCACTTGCAAAAAAAACAGTTCAGATTCCTATTTCTTTTACTTTGAGGAACTGCGGTGACAAAAGTGATTTTTTTTCTCTCTTCCAATTAATATATTACCCTGAGGTTGTTGGCAAATCCTTAAAACAACCCCGAATCATTCCAGCTTTTCAACTATTTCCCTATCCCCTTCCCCTCTCCCTGACAACGGCAATGTTGCACTAGGAGAGGTGGAAGGAGTGCTGTCCCTCCTCAGAGGCCACCCGGAGTTTGTCCCTCATGACCTCGATAGAGGAATAGTCGGGCAGCTTCAGGTAGTTGACACAAGTCATCACAGATGGCAAGAAGTCGTCTGGGTTCGCATTCGGCTCAAACGTCTTGCGTACTATCGTCAGGGGTGGCGACAGGCTCTTGAAACCTTCAGGAAGAGAGAGCAACACACATTAGTTCATCCACAGGACACCCTTAATTTATCACATCATCTAATGAACATAAATAATGATTTTATTTGGCATAAAAATGTTTTCAGGGTTAAATTGGAAGTAGAGAACTGGGGACCATGGCCTGTTGCATGCTAAAAAACATTATTGCATGGCAGAAGTTTCAGAAAATTATTTTCATCCACAAGGTCATGTGCAGCACACATATAAGCACAGGAAAAACTCAGCCTTAAAGGCAAATTTTTATCTGTTGCAAAATGACTTGTACAAAATGAAATAATCTAACGCCATTTCCTTTCGTTAGAGAGAATATCACAAGCAGAAACTGACCTCCTACAGGGAGCCTAGGTGATCCAGTGACAAATTGCACGAAACACCTCTGCTCATCTTGGTTGTAGGCGCTGAGTATCTCAAAGAGGAAGCGTATGGCCCTGGAGTCATGTGTGTAGCCATGGTCAGGCCTGCAACACTCCATCAGCATTTTAATGTCCCATGGGGAGTAGGAGCCCTGAGTGGCACCGCAGAAAACCAGCTCCAGTTCCTCTGGGTAAAACAGCCCCAACTGGCTCACAGGGAACACTGACTCAAACCCTTCTCTGAGAGCCTCCAGCTGACGACCAACACCCTCAAACAGGAACCAGTGAGTCACTAGCGACACATACTCTTCCAGGTTGTGCACTGTCACTGGCATGTCCCTTCCACCTTTCCGCAGCTCCACAGTGGGGTGGCCAGGAAGGGTGAAGTCCAGTCCAAGATCCTCCACACGACAACCGTCAAGCCCCAATTGGTCCACAGCCTGTCGTGACTCGTCATCACCGCCACGTGACAATATTTCCCTCCGTCGAGTAGCCACATCATACAGGCGGTACATTGTCGTGGCAACTGCTGGCACCACCTGGGCCAATTCAGGCATTCCTACAGCCTTCTCTTGGCTCAAGAGCCACCGGTACAGTGCCAAGCTGAGTGGGAGATCCAGCATGCGCGAGTCCATAACTGCTTTGGCCATGAAGCGGCCCAGAAACCGAAACTTTGATTTCGCCTTAGACACCTGCGCCACTTTAGCCCCACGTCCAAGTGGCCTTGGGAACAGCCCCACAGGAGAGTATACATACTCAGCTGGCTTGCCTCCCGCTTCTATGGTAGACCGAACTGTGTCTCCCAACCACAAATCAAGGTCAGCCCTTTGCAATTCACGTGAAACCAGTGCATAAAACTCCAGTGTAGGGCCCAGTCCAGTGCCTACTTCATTCTCATACTGTATCTCCAGCAGGGCACGGGAAGTGCCTAGATCCTGCATGACTTGTTCTGCTTGCTTGAGAATGTCTTCACGAGCAATGGTCCTCTTACGCCGGTCCAGGCGTGGGGTGACACGCTCCTGTGAGTCAGATGAATTGAGCTCAGGCACTGAATCCAGGAGGCGTTGGAGTGCACGGTCTCGGTCAAAGGAGGTGGCATAGAAGAGAAGTTGCCGGGTCTCAAAAGGAAACAGAAAAGGGCAGGCCAAACCTATCTGCTGCAACCATCCTGGCAGGTTGCCTGTCATTATCACAAGTGGGTCTTGCAGCTGACGAAGGGCCTTGGCTGCCACCTGCAATAAAAATAAATGGTCTCTCACCCAAGAAACAAGGTACTAAAATTCATTATTTTCATCAGCTTTTTGAGAAAGCTTCTCTTGCCTTTTTTTTTTATTATTATTATTATTATTATTATTATTATTATTATTATTATTTGAGAGACAGGATACTGAAAAGTCACGAACCATGCACCTCGCATCATAACACAATTCAGCTCGACTTACCTTACTGTTGACAAACTCCTGCTGGGCCATAATGGGCTGATACTGTGGCAGGCGGTACAGAGATCCCCAATAACGATTGAGTGCATGAAGTACCCTGAGCAGATTCATGACTTCCAGAGAAGGGTCATGGACAGTCACACTACTGGGGAGTTGCAGGTGGAGGAAGGGAGCAAGGGGGGATTGGCGGGAGGGAACAATGCCTTCAGTCCAGAGCTCATCTTTCTTCTTTGGGCTGTGCTTGTTGCTTGTACCCTTCCCCTTACGAGTGGAATTTGATGAGCTCCCTTTGCCACCTCCACTACCATCCTCTTCTGGTACAGGCCTATGTACAAGAGCAACATAACAATCATAAGTGCTGAATTTGTAATAATTCATATGCAGCAACCATTATTCATAATCCATACCAGGAGGTGGTCACTCCCCCCCTTTTGTGTGAGCTTAGCTCTTCTCCCCCACCGAGGGGGGGTTTGCCACGGGCGGTGCTAGTCTCTGCACCCAAGAAGAGTGGCGCCTAACCTGGCAGGAAATTCTGAGCCATTTTGCTCGACTGATTGGCTGGAATAGTACAGGCCTCCTGCAGGAGGCCTTTACTACATCAGCCAAGCAAAAAGGCTCAGAATTGCCCGCCAGGTAAGGCGCCACTCTTCTTGGGCGCAGAGACTAGCACCGCCCGTGGCAAACCCCCCTCGGTGGGAGAGAAGAGCGAAGCTCACAGGGGGAGCAATGTATAAGGTATACAAGTGACCAGGGGCTGATCCATTCAGTCATCTTTACCTGTAGTAGATAGTGTGAGTCTGCACCCAGATTCCAGCACTTCCAAGTGGCACTTCACTGTCAGTGTCTGTTTCTGATTGGTCATTGGTGGCCGTGCTGTACTGCCTCATGGCCTGGTACACTGTCATGTTGTAGGGGAGTACATGCTCGCCGATCAGGAACTGGAGCTTGTGCCTGGCTGCACCCTGGCTGATCACCACAGCAGCCTTCAAAAAAAAAAAATTAGGCTACAAACATTGTCACAGGCAAAGAGCCAGGACCAAATGCAACCTGTAGGTGACATTTACCATTGGTCGTGGTTCTCCCTAAGGGTTGAGGTAGATGCACAATGGTAGAGGGTGATGGGTAGGAAGAAAAAAAATAGCCTGCTCACATAATCTGCTCAGCTTCAAAAAAATTTGGTAACAAATTATTAATGAAAGCTTCCAAATGCTGGAACTTTTGTGATTGAATATGCACACCTGATGCTGCCAGTTGCAAAAATATTACACAATTCACAAGGTCAGTTTCTTCATATAAAAAATTAACCATACTGCCAAGAAATCGTTCACATAGTTTTTCTCAGGAAAAAGGATGTCAGAAATACATTAACAGCAGGACAAAGGTACCACAGAGGTAAAATTATTTCCTCACCAACGGCCAGCCTCTTAGCTTACCAGTGTGTCATCAATGTCCTCCTCACTGTTGTCTTCATCTGAATCAGCCGAGTCCCTATCCCTGATGCGCCCATAGCCCCTCACAACCAGATATCGTTCAATGGCCTGGACCAGAGCAAGGGGATCAATCTTAACGGTGCCTCCTTTCCACTGCTTAAGGTTTGAGCAGCCAGGATGCCGCTGCAAGTTGCACTTCAGCTGATGTGTGTTGAAGAACTTGAGGGCACTCGTCCCTCCTCTGGAGCCTGCAGCACCTCCACCAGGTAGGTCATGTACTTTGACCGGAAACTGTTCCAACTGGGTAACACACCCATTTAACTTGGCAACCAATGCAGCCATTGTTGGGGGATGCTGATGATTCAGTTTCACGCTGTTGTTGTTATTGTTGTTGTTGGCAAGAGTGGCACTGCAGGAGGTGGTCTCTTCCAGTGGGCAGCCAACAAAGACATGAAGGAAGGTGCGCAGGCGGCTGTCTCGAGGGCAATCTCCAATTTTATCATCAGTGAGGAATCGAAGGAGGACACGGACTAGGCCACTGTGGTTCACTTCAAATGGGGATATGTCCGACTCAATCACTATATTGCACAGCTCTTGAAGGGCTTCTAGGCCGTCCTTGGGCTGAAGGAAATAATGTCAAATTTGTCATACAGCAACTTACAAGAAACAACAATGCATAAACAGCAACAAATCTGACATCTATATCCACATGTCACAATGGCTGAACACATACCTGGGTTTCCAGCTTCCCAAGGGCACATGTGAGGCGCCCAAGAACATTCATGGCCGGGTGTGAATTCCCACTGCTCTCCTCATCCTCAGTCTTCAGGTGGTCTTTCACGAATTGGTTGGCCTGGTCTCGGATCCATCCCTTCACCTTGTCCCTATTTCCTGCCAGATTGGTGTTGCTGGGAGACTTTGGTATGGAGGGAGAGACTGATGGGCCTCCCTGCCCCACCCCAACTGATGGGGAACCCACCCCTCCAGATGCATCTTTCAGGTGAGCCCTGTCCACCTGGGGACTGGTGGCAGCCATGTTCCTCCCCCACCTTGCCGGATTGAGACTGGCTAGAAAGCCAGATGTCTTTGACGAGGTGCTGGCAAACTTGGATCGGCTGGTAGGTGTGGAGCGTCCTGAATCTCGACCAACTCCAGACCCAACTCCAGTGGCTGCTCCTACTCCACCACTAACATTTCCAGCTCCACCCACACCAGAAGAGGCTCCCAGAGATGTAGCCTTGGAGAAGAAGTCCTGCACTACTGACACAGGAAAGCTGCTCTCCTCCTGACGCACTTTGCGATTAGAAGGCACTGAGCGCTTTGGTGCCCTCTTGCGCTTCAGGACATCACTTAGCCGCCTATGGAGGAGGAGGTAGACCATTGTAACAAGCACTTTCTTAATACTACACATGCAGCAAACTTCTTTTGCAAAACTCACAGCTGAGAGGGAGTGGGTGAATGTTGGTCTGAGTCTTGGGCATGGTCATCTATTCCGCCAGGTGAGACTAATCCCAGGGCACCTGATGAAGCTCCCAAAAGATTACCATTGGGATTCATGTTGCTGATGCTGCTGATATTGCAGGGACTGGCTGAGACTCCAGCTGGGACAGATGGGCCAGCTTGAAGACAGTCATTGGCCCTCAGTGCCAGTCCACCCAAAGGAATCTCGGGATCAGCCAGGCGGCTTACCTGGTGCATAACACCTGGAAACATACATCATTCTTGATATGCTTCAGACAATTTTCATTAATACACTAAAATTTCCATCAAGGTGAATCAGTTTGCACAAAGGTCAGGTCAATGTAAGGGTCTTTTACTCCTCCTCACCTTCCCTCCGAAAGTGCACACCGAAGACCTCTGGCAGCTTCTGCATAAGGATGGTGGCCATTTGAAGGGCGCCCACCACAATCTTCAGGTCCTGGGATGCCATCATCCCTGCAATGTGACTGGAGACAAGCTGATTCTTGAGCACATCCTTGAGGAGGTTGGGACTGGCATAAAAGACCATGCGCAGTAGGGCCCGAAGGCACTTGTGGCGGACAGCTGGTCCTGCCGAGCTGCTGTATACTTCATACAACAGCGTGAACAGGGAGCGGATGAAGTTGGCTGCTAGATCTTGATCCTCTTGCAGGCATTCAATCCTGGCATCTGATTTTGCCAAGTTGTTAGCTTCCATGGAAAGACATTCATGTAGTTCATACACTATCCACCAAATTACTTCAATTTTAATTTTTCAAGCAATGGTAGATTGCGATATTTTTTTAGAAGCCAATTGTTCATTAATAGTGGAACTAACGATATTAATGTGTACAAAATCATACCCTCCAATAATATCTCCCCTTTGAACCTCGTAATCAGCATTCCAAAATCATTTATTTCATCTCCACCGAAAATCCCACTTCATGGCATGAACACACCTCTGCCCCCCAATTTCTACTGCTAGCATGTCATACTTTATGGCCCCTTACCACACATCAAAATAACCAAACCTGGAATATAGTGAGCCAGGTAGGTACTATCTGCATTTGCATTGTCATGGTCTGAGGAATCCACCTCGGAAGACTCAGCAGGGAGAGAAGTCTTGGATATGGAAAAACGTGGGTTAGAATGGTACGGCAGGATTGGGTCTGCTTCAAGGATGAATCCTGAACCTGAAGGGACCATAGTAGGTGCATCTAACGAGCTCTTGCTAATGGCACTAATTGGGAGAAATTCTGGAATGGAGTTGGTACGAAGTGGTGCCATCAAGTCCTGTAGGATTTGGTGGGAGTCAGGAACCATCAGAAGGTGATGAAGGAGACTGATAGATTCCTCAGATACATCAAAATATTCTTCATCGTCATTGCCTGTTTGATGGCAGAGAGAGTAATGCATTGCAACATGACCTCCCTGCAAGCCCATGGCAGATACAGAAAGGTCCACAACGTTACTGATTAAGTACAACCATAGAGGTAGCCATCCTGCCCCCGATCCCTCGCTTCCCCAATATGACATACCTTCCATAAAATAACAAGTACACTGAAATTGTCACGGAATTAAACAGTGTTACACCAAGAGTGACAAAAGCAATCCTCTGTCGAGATAATTCAGTCATATATGATATCATATCATTCTGAGAGAGGAATATGTCAGATGTGGACAATACTCACAGTTGGCCATGTCACTTGGAAAAACTTTCCTCTGCACTGGCCTGGCTGTTCCTGTGTCCTCATTGATCTGCTGCATACTGTGGAAGTCAATGGTGTATGTCCTCCCCATTGTGGACAAGCTTATCTCATCCTCTCCGGCCTGGTGGGCCGCCTGGCACAATAATGAATAGGACCTCTTTTAACAAAAAACACGTCCCCGATGTTGGGAATAATTCAAAATTAAAATGCAGTTGCTGCCCTGAAACTTGTCATTACATCTCAACTCCTTTCCATCAAAGCAAAATTTAATGACAAATATATCTTATTCTGTGACATTCTCATCATCACTTCATCACTTTCACACCATTTGTCAACAATCAGCTCAAACCATTGGCTATGCTGCCATCCCAAAGTAAAACACCCTAACTTGAAAACTAGTAAGGGTGAAGGTCCCATGCACGCCCTGCACTAATCCCCTCTGAGTCAGGGGTATTAGTGCAGGGTGTGCATGCGACTTTCACCCTTACTAGTTTTCAAGTTAGGGGGTTTTACCTGGGGACGGCAGAATGGGGCACTCTTGCCTGGACAATATCAAACTTAGATACCCCAAATGCACAACTATACAGCTTCTAAGGACAGCAACTGCATGCAAGGTGGGCTCAGACCCACCTCGATGATCCTGGAGTCTATCACGCTGTAGGAGTGCCAAATGCCCCTGTCATCCCGCCACTGCCACTGAACTGCATCATGTTGTCCATTAACAGGCTTCATCAGCAGCATGTCAATGCCAAATATTCCATCACCAGGTAGGCGAGGCATCAGTTCCCCAATAAGGGCAGTTATCTCATACAACTCCTGTGGGCTCCGGGAAACTAACTCAACCTATATTCAAGACACAAAACAAAATTTCAGAGACTGCTCTCAAGCTCACATGACTCATGTCCATCTATAAAGGTGAAGAATGGACACGCAAATCGAAAGCTACAGTACGTTTTGTACCTCCTCTGAGGCAGCATCACTTGGGCCAGTCAAGAGGTAGCAGAGGGTGTCTGCTATGTTGTGTCGGAGAAGACGGACAGCCAGCTCTGGGCAGTTGGCACACATGATGGACAGCATTCGCAGCACAGTTATAAAGGTGCCAGTGCTTATCACAGGCGGGGTCACCACCAGCTGGATAATGTAAATATATTGCAACGATCATATGAAGTTTCTAATCATGCAGATCAAGAATTGGGAGGTTCCAGTTAGCGTGTATTATGGTACCAGACAACACAGCCAAGATATTCTGCTCTATCATTGGGCATGTTCAGGAAAAAGCTGAGATACACCCCCTGGCCTAGGCATGAAATGGCTTTTCGTTCGTTCTCTCATCCATTAATTCAAAACATGTGAAGTTACTATCAAGACAAAACTTCGCAAACCAGTCCCCATTTTCATTTGGATTACACATCCTAAAATCTAAAAATCTCTCAAGGCTAACAAAACTTTCCAATGGGTGCATATGGTGGCTACTGACCAGTTGCTGGAGGTTGGAAAGGAGGTCAGCACTGGCAATCTCCTGGAGCCTGGAGGAGTCATTCTGGAAGCTGTCCACCAAGCGGCTGAATGCAAGGCAAACGCTCTCCACACTTTTCTTATCCTGCTGGGTGAGCCGCCCTGCCAAGAGAGGTAAGGATTCGCCCACATAGTGGAATTCATCAGCATGCAGGTTTTGGCAGCAATTTGCTGTCACAGCCAGTGCAGCCCGTTGCGCATTGATGCTGAAGAAGTCTAGATACATCAGGCAGGCAGCCACACCTCTCTAAAGCAAATAAAATAAACAGAGTTGTTAGTTACTATTATCAGATTCTGTACAACCCCCTTACAAAAGATGAATTTTCCAAACAACATGCCACTGTCCCCATTAGAATTAAAAAAAGGTCATTTGACCTGTTTCCTTTTTGACATGGCTTATTCATGGCCCTATTTCTGTCCCACAGACCCAAAACTTGCAGTAATACAAGTATAATGGGTGTTTGTTTGATCACATTGTTAATTCATAATACAATAACTCACTGCCTGTAGAATGGGTTTGCTGTGCCGCCTCGACAGCATCTCCAGGGCAGTGAGGCTCTGTTCAGCCACATCCATGCACTGGATGACCTGCAGTTTTTCCAGGAAGACAGGCACAGCCTCCACTACTACAGCAGAGGAGCGTGGCAAGGCCTCCATCATGTAAGTGAGGGCCCGGCAGGCATGATTCATCATATCAAAATTGTGCTCCATGCTCAGCAGGGTGATGAGCGCTGGGACCACCTGCTTGACAGGAAAACCTGCCAGAGTGTCCTCATTACCCATCACTAGCAACTGGCACATCTCAATCACTGCTTGCAGTTGCTGCCCTTCATCCCCCACAGCCTGAAGCCCCTGCAGGAGCTGCTGGGCCTTGGAGGCAGTGCTAGTGCCCATGCTTCGATGGAGGAGGTGCTGCATGCGTGGACCAAGAGCACCAAAGAGGTGAGGTGGAAGACCTCTGGCCTCCAGGAGAGCCTGGAGACGGCCCATCTCGTTGTCGTCACTTTCGCTGTCTGCTGAGGAGGCCATTGCTGAAGCACCTGTTCCCATAGCTGTTGCTGAAAAGGTGACAGCCAAGTGCATTTCGTGGAATGAAGAAAAATGCCTTCTGGCTAAACATTGACCTCAGCACAAACTTAAGATAAGCACATCAGTCTTGAGTGTTTGATCTATTCTCAAAAAGAAGAAAAAACTGGTGACCTTCCCCAAACCCTACTATATGTAACAATATGACAATCACAGTTTTTCATATTTTCACCTGATTTCAAAAAATTCGCGTAAAGTATTATATCACGGTAATAAAATGAATTTCCAGAAGCAGTTCCATTTTATAGTGACAAATTTCTACCTGGTCTGCAGTAACTATATTTTGTCCTAAGTCAGATCTCGTACAGTACCATTTATATTTCTCTTGTATGGCTCATATTCATTATCATCATAACAGGTGGAACAAAAAATCTGATCTGATCAATAGCTCATCTGTCGCCTCACATTCAGGTGTCAAAAACACATCATTGGGTGTGTGTTTCAAAATTTAGCTTGCATATGTATGACCAGAAATGTCATGAATGTCCACATGTCCTGTTGGTACCCCAAGGGAGAAGGTATGAAGGAAGTTGCCCATTGGGAGTGTGCCTTCAGTTCTTCTGAGAAACATTTGCTGGGTGCACCCAAGTTCAGGACACAGTAGAATCCCCAACATTTCCAACATGGATTTTGGATTAATACTGAGACACTTGGTCATAACTCCCCATTGAAGGTTAGAGGGTCAAGATATGCAGTAGTGTGGATCTGCAAAATTTTAACCAAGAAGGGTCTCAGCTGACTTCTGTTCCACCAGGCATATAGCTCCTATTTCTGTGTCAGTTCCTAATGCATATCATGTCACATTTCTAAGTATAACAACAAGAATAGGGAATAACAAAAAACATACTCTCCTAAGAGACCAACAAAATGGTGTGCAACTGGAAGAGGTCTGCAACAAATACCAACTCACGAAGTTCCTATTTTGCACAATTCACATTGTGTTATCACAATACTATGGAAATGATGTTTTATAGCCTTTACATGTTTGACACTACACAAGTGCAACTACTGACACTACGGTATTACAAGACCATATTATTGATCTTGCAAATTGCAAGTCCAGATAATTGAAGACGTCACTTGCCAAAGGGCCCAACTCCATGAGGTTAAATTTTTCAGGAGAGACTACAAACTGCATACCGTATATGAGTAATTGCTCTATTTAGAGTTTCCCAGTTTATGATGCTCATAGGGAACCATTATACATACCTAGTGTCATAGACATCATCTACTGGAAAGCAATAAGTCAGAGTCTCTTGAAGGTCAAAATCAGTGGAGCTGGGTCCTTTGGCAAATGACTGCCCACACCAACATTTCCTGTCGCAATTTCAGTGGTACATAGTCATGCCTGTCCATCTGAACCTATCATATTCGTAAAGTAGGACTACAAAGAAAGGTGTGACCAGTTTTATTTCCCTATGTTAATTATAATTACCGGTACTATTAACATTTGCATCCAGTCTCTTGCCAAAGGGCCCAACTTAAGTAGTAGGCAATGGACTGCAATCATCACATTCAATTTTAAGGCACTTCTGATTGACTTTGGCCCTTCATCTTCACCAGGGCTGTGAGGCCTGACTCCCAAGAGTAGGAATCCGCAATAAAATGGTTTTTCGAAATTTTGGGAGTTGGGCCCTTTGGCAAGTGACATCTTCAATTTCATTCAAGCATGGCTGAAATTTTTAATATACTTCACTAACTGATTAGGTTTTATGCAACCCGAAGCATCACAGGCATCAGACCAAGAGAGGAGTCACCAAGTTCAAAAACTAACGACCATGCTACGAATGAGTCATTTATGTAAGCCTTTTAGAGCTCAACTGAAGGATACACTAACTCCTTCCATGCAAATTTTTTTACCTTGTCAAGTTACTTGCCTAAGGGTCAGTTGCACCGGCCTCAGTATAACTTTAATAACAGTATAACCGGCCTCAGTATAACTTAGAACCTCGGGTATAACAAGAATTGCTATGGCAATTCTTGTTATACCCGAGGTTCTAAGTTATACTGAGGCCGGTGCAACTGGCCCTAAGTATTATTAATGCACTATCCTAGTTTTTTTCAAGGTTTTTCAAGTCGTCGTCGTCGTCGTCATCGTCCCCCCCCCCCCCCCCNNNNCCCCCCCCCCCATAATACCTTGTGATAGCGGCAGGGGCCCCTTTAGGGGGGAAGGGGGGAAAGTCCCCAAGGGAGGACACTCTTAGGGCCGGTTGCACCAGTCACGGTATATGGGAAGGTATATGGAAGAACCCTGCACCGCGGGTACACGGTATATGCCATGAGAAATCTCGTGTTTATTCCATAGCATTGCACCGGTCCAGATAAAGGCAGCGTTTTCGGTAGTACGCTAGCTCATGAGAGACGTAAGAGGGCAAAAATTTTTGAGAGCGCTGATTGGATCGCAGCACCCGTGACGCAAGCCGTGACGTCATGGAAGTATGGCTAGTCGTCTCGTATCTACGGCAACCATGTGGCAGGGTTGCCACATGGCGTCACACAGTACACAAAATCCCTAACACCAGTCCGCAACCACGACAACACCATAAACCCGCGGTATAAGCAACTTGTGCTGCAGGATCGGTGGGTAGATGGATCCGGCGGTAAATGGGAGGGAGAACGGGCAGTTTTAGAACAAGCGTAGGTGGCGCAACACTTTTCGCGGTATACCGGAGTGAAAACCCGCCGCTTCCCATATACCGCGACCGGTGCAACCGGCCCTTAAATAGGTTCAAGTCATTTCAGACCCTCTTAAATACCAGACCTCTGGGCAGAGAAGGGAGTGCAATTCTGCCCAGACATGTCAGATGAAAAGCAGAAAAAGACCCGACTAACTGAAGGTGACAGGGATGGGATTTGAACGCCGGACCTTCCGCTTGGCTGGCCAGTAGCATAGCCACTAGGCTACCATTCCCCCCACCCCCCTGCACTACCCAAACTACTGTCACAAGTAATAAATTTAAGGAGACACTGACCGACACTGCTCTGGTTGTTATCCTCGTTGTTGCTTGCTGCTGTGTTGGTGGCTGTGGCGGCACTGGTGGCTGCTGCTGTGGCTGCTGCTGTAACTCCCGAGATTCCATTTGAGGTGGTGGCACCACTGCTGCTCTCCGTGCCCTGCCCCGACATCCCCCCCCCAGCCACTGACAGGGGGATCTTGCTTCCCCGGGATGAGCGGCGACTGCTGGCAGGGCAACAGAGACTGTCCATGTCAAATACATGTGCACAAAAAAAAACAAAAAGGGAAAGAAAGAGTTCCTTATTACAAGAGGGGTCAGAAAACCCGAAGCAAACACCAAAGGAAACAAGGAGGTCGGGACAACAGGCAGCTACTGGAAGATCCAATCACCATGAATGCTCATTTGGCAGGCACAGTTCCAGTTCTGGCATGTAGGCCTATAGTGCAACTTGCCTGCAGCCAAGTTGCTAGTTGTCAGTAAATTTGCCGTACTGAACAGGTTGTTGTCAAATAAAACAGAATAGATCCGCAACGCAAGACAAATACACACAGGCTGTAATAACCAATTTTGTGCCGAATCCAGGTTGTAATACACAAGCCCACTCATGAAATATGAAAACCCACCTCATATACATGCTAGCCTCAAAGACAACAACTGAAATTTTACAGGTTAGCCAACAATATTCTGAATGTGGTATTGCCACAAATTCCAGTAGTTATCATTTGAGATTGTTATTGTAATCAAAGAAAACACAGCAGACTTGACACTTACAAGAATGCACACATACAGAAGGGTTTGGCTACTAGACGATACGTACCTGCTACTAGCACAGGACCCCGTGGTGACCTTTGTGCGCGTTTTGTTTCTGGATGTCTGGCCGGCACCTCCGGCTGATGCTGTGGTAGCTGTTCCTCCAGAAAACCCCTTTGTTTGGGTCTCCTTGCTCCCAGTTGCTTCTTCCGAATCGACCTTGCCCACTAAGGCCTTGCCTTCAGCGGCAACCTTTGCACGTTTGGTAGGCACTGACAATTTCTTTCCTGCCTTTGATGATGATGTGGGTTTACTCTTTGACTCAACTGCCCTTGGTTGCTGCTGAGATGACTCCACTAACTGACTTGCCCTCACTTGACTCCGAAGAGGATAACGTTTCACAATAGGTTGCACCTCTTGCTTGGATGCCTTCCCCGAGTCACGTTTCCGACCCTGCCTTCCCGAGTCAGTCGGTGCTGGATCTTGGCTGGTTGATGCAACTGAAGCACGAGTACTCAACCGCTTTGGTCTAGCACCACCAATGCTAGATGCTGGTGATGATGTTCCACTGCTTGCAGGTGCTGCTTCCCAAGCAGTAACTTCCTCTCTCTGCAACCTTGAGCTACGCCGGCTTGGAGGCTGCTGGCTCAGGTCTGGAAGTGACTTGGTTGTGGTCTTCTTTGCTGGTTGTACCTCTTTCACTGAACCCTTTCGGGTCGAGACCCCAGACAAGTTGGACTTTGCACCCTTGGTTAGTGCTGTGGCTGACTTTCCCCTACTGCCTGGCTTGGCCTTGACACCACCGCCTCCTGATGCTTCCTCCTGGTCACTTGCTGAAGCGTCTGGCGCGGCCGCCGGGTTGGCGCCGGAGCCCACGCGGGCCTTGCGCCGAGTCGTGTTGCTGCTGCTTGCCCCGCCCCCAGACGATGCTCCGGATGAGGAAGCGCCTCCCCCTCCCCCACCTCCTCCTCCACCAGATTCCACACGGGACACCTTCACCGGAGGGCTGCTCTCCGTCTCACGCAGGTCCACACCACGCTTTCTTATTCTTCCTCTACCTCCTCCCCCACTTTCTCCCACTGCAGCTCCCCCGTCACTCTCCACCACTGCTGCTCCTGAACCAGAGCCCCACCTCGCTCCCGACAAGGAGTTCGAGGCCACCCCACCACCAGACCTGTACATTACATGAAAATCTGGTTCATCTCACAACACTACCACCATAACAAAACAACTGCAGAGGAGCTCATTGGACCTACCTCGTGTGCAAAGCCGAAGTAGCCCTGGTGGTGAAAGAGCCAGACCCCCCAGGGACAGAGCTAGGTTGGTCGGCCATAGACACACCTCTTCCGCTGATGCATGCCACAACAAGTTACGCTGCAACAAGAAAATCAAGGTGATTATTGACCCTCTCCAAAAAGACAATACAGTGCATTAAGAATGCTATTTCAGGAGAAATTGATCATTGTAAATTCAACTCCACAATGGGAAAAGGGCCATGCTCAATGCCAAGCTGAGATCATTCTCTAACTTGAGCTGGTAGGCATTGCTGCACACATAATTAGCCTGGTAACTGTCCTGCTCTGGTATCTAAAATTCACTTTGCTTAACACATTCATGACAAGCAAAATATGGAAAGTGTGCACCAGGCTTCAGTGCCATTAAATTTGCTCGATGTCTTCACTTATCGGGATTTATCAGTGTGTCAACCAGATGGCTGTTATATGGCTGAACTGCAAGACAGTCTCGCATGAAAAACTAGTACTGAATTGTTATAAAGTATAAGCTGACACAAATATCAAGCTATTGAAAAAATTGCAGTTTTCACCAGCCACTTCGTAACTCCCTCTCTTTTCGCGTGCGCTTAACAACTCCTCTATCCCCGGATGTGGAGTCCCGCATACCGGATGTGGAGCCCTGTATCAAAACACATTCAGGCAGATGACCTATGAACCATACTGAACCTACCGAATTGTGAATTCCCATTCAGCCCTTTTTTGCAGATCCACAGCACCAGCCACCCAAATGTGATTTGGACTGGTCCAAATCACATTCGGGTGGCTGATGGTTGGATCTGTGGGCGAGGGCTGAATGGGAATTGCCAATTTAGGTTGGCTCAGAATGGTTCATAAGTCATCTGCCCGAATGCGTTTTGATACAGGGTTCCACATCCAGGGATCGAGGACTCGTTAAGTGCATGGCCTTCCCCATATGGCTAGATAGATAGGGAGCTGTGGGGGGCTGGTTTTCACAATATCAATGCTGACAAACTGTAGCGAAAATTTGAAAATCTTGTACAACACAAAGTGGCAATCTACACTTGGGCCAAACCAGATAGACACTTCACTTCTACCTTGGAACAATACTCAAAAGTTCCAAGACATAATACTTGTCGGCCTTCAATATGCTATCATGAACACTCTCATCATACATTAATCTCATTTCCAGTGCATTAACAGCATTAAACGTCCATGTCAATAGCACTGCATGTGCCACCAAGTATCTCATGACTAATAAGTCTTTAACTATTAATACTAAAACGCCTTAGAATTGACTTGGTGGTGCCATGAAATACTCTTCATGATAGTTAGCTACATGCAAGTGGCGACTGCATCTATAATAAGCCTCGTATCTGCATACCACACTATGTAGTACCATGCTCATTTGCAGTCTTATTGATCACATGGCAAAAAGTCAGCTCTTAAGAGCAAGGAAAAAGTGTTGGCCTCATCCCAATATTTGCCTCTACACCCAATTCTGCTCGAAACTTGTCATCACTCTACACGACTGCCTGAACCTTTACCAAAATTCATGAGATTTCAAAGATCCAACCACAAAATATGAAACACTGTGTGGTTAGTGCAATCTGCTGGCACTTGATGTTGGTGATTTTAGACTCTTCCCAATTCCCTGACATGGCACCAAATTGAAAATGTTAAGTGTCTTTTACTCCAGCCATTTGTCATTCACATATGGAAACGTGCCAGTCTAAAAGCTATGTACCAAATAGTAATTCAACTGACTCCATGGGTTGCATGTAGCACAAGATCTAACAAATAATCACAAATATTTGGACAATTTGTTGCAGCTTCATTGCCAAATACGAAGCAACTAAACCATCAAGGTGTGATGATGGTGCCATACTGAAACCTCCCAACATTCCAGTCAACTCTCAGGTAAATTCGTGATCAATCTGTCTCGACTCTGTTGCCTTGCACGTGTGATTTTTGGTTTACTTTTTACAGTCAGGGCGGCCACACCTATACCTTTCGCCTACAAGTCCAGTCGGGTAAGTGCTTCCAGCGATGTGTACAATGTACTCGCAAAGCGACTGCGTATTGTTCATTGCCATGCCCCCAGTCCGTATCTCAACCCACTGACCAACCTTACCGAGACGTTACGGTCCCGTCGCTACCCATCTGACTCAACCTACACACCCTTTAAAAACCCTGCAGACTATGAGACTAGGCTTCCACAAGTTCAAGCGATAAATAATCTCCTCTAGAGAGCATGTCTGCGCAAAAAGGGAGTGATTCGCCCCCCACCCCCTCCCCCAGGCACTCCCCCTGGGCAAAAAAAAAATAAAAAGAAATGAAAAAGTGTCGGTATATACCACCACCTCCTCCCCTGGGCAGGTTGCACTTACACTGTATGCAGTCGATCGGGCCTTGCATCCCCCCCTCCTTTCCAACCCTTATCCGGAACCTGCAACGACCACCCCCTCCCCCGTCTCTCCACCTCTCACAATGACTATGTACCCGACACACACACACACACACACACACTAGACCCCCCGTCTGAGGCAGGCAGGCACCCCGATCTTGCAGGGGACGCAGCACACAAAAGGGTGGAAAAAAGGACTTTGGGGTGGCAGAGGGTGGGTGGCAGGCGGGCAGGATGAAACTACAAGGAGGAGGGGAGGAGGGCAATGGTGGGAGAGCAGAACCCGCAGTAGCAGTGCAGCGCCATCTTACCTGTTGGCCTCACATATGTCGCATATTGGCACGGGGGGAAGGGGGATCTGGAGGGTGGGACGATCCAGGGGGCTGGACAGGTTCATTATTTTTCCAGATTTAATTGAAACAAATATAAGATGGAAATATTGCAACACCGTTATGGGGGGGGGGGGGGCACTACCG
>JYFJ02004284.1:0-33367 GCA_000934665.2 Catajapyx aquilonaris
CGATCGCCAGGTGGCAGGTCAGTCGATTGGAGACACGGTTGCCATGCTACCAGCTGTTTTTTCCACTCTTCCTAGTATTAAGCTCTTTGGTAATTCAGTGCCATCGCCGACGGGGAAAAAAACAAAAAACATTCAGAGACGGCTAATGTGTCCAGCACTGTACAGACTCTTACCTGACGCATATACTAGTAGGTATTGGTGCAATCATGCTATGGTGGTATTCTCTCCAGTCCATCCAGACAACGCAAACAGGTTTCATTTGATTCACCCTAGTAGTATTTAGCGTAAAATTATGTCACGGTTTCAGCAGATTACCCCACTATTCCTTCCAGATCCAACTCCTAATGGGTCGTCTTCATCTTTGATCTCCCTATTCGTGGCCACCACCATCTCTTCCTCCTCCTCCTCCTCTGCCACCTCCTTCTTGACCTCACAAAGGGTGTCTTCCATGAGCGTAGTAGAATCCTTGTCCAACCATGGTGGCGGTGCTTCCTCCTCCTTCACCCTTAGCCTCCAACTCTCCTCGTCCACTGTGATGTCCTCCTCCTCCTTCACTTCCNCTTTATCCTCAGGATCAAAGACATGGTCCTGCAAAACACAAAGAGGGGAGGTCATGTAGTCATGTCAAGAGTGTAGTAACCCATTCAGGGCAACAATTATACTGCAGAGGAGGAGTATTGCGAGGAGAAGTGCGGGCAAAGGGAAGCTAATAAGACAAGCCCCATCCCCAGGCCAGTCCACTCACCCTCCTTCTCCTTCCACTCCACAGTCCCCACTCCTCAGCCCCCTCCTCCTCCAGAGTGCCAGCGATGTGTGGTCGAGAGGGGAAGAGTCCCTCCTCCTCCTCCTCCGGGTTCCAATCGAACCGAATCCAGGGGTTGAGTTCGATTCCCTCTCCCTGGACAGAATGATGCTGCGGCCCGGTCTCTCGTTCGAGGCCAAGTCACTCCGCCATCTTTGATTCTGTCTCCTTCTCTTTCTTTCTTTTTTTATGCAAATTAGGGTGCGTTCCTACCCCCGCACCATGTCATGGAAGGAAGGCCTTATGCGCTATCCCTTCCCATTTCAACAATCGCTGCTGCTACTTCCGATATCAACGCTATTCGCAACATACAGGCTTTGGCTGCAGTAGTAATACTGTGTGTCAAAAATTGTCTGCATGATTCTTACCTTTATTGGAATTTCATAATTACCCTGACAGAAAACCAACTTGTATATTGGCAGTTTCTTGCCGGAAAAATGGTCCATTTGAACAAAAGTCATGCTTGGCTCAACAAACACATACGTACCGGGTACCGGCATACTCCTGCATGGAATATAAAGTTAGATAATAGCGACAGGTACACATGAGCCAAATCGACACAAAGATGAAGTGGTTAAAAATATACTT
Organism: Catajapyx aquilonaris; assembly: GCA_000934665.2. Classification (NCBI taxonomy): domain Eukaryota; kingdom Metazoa; phylum Arthropoda; class Diplura; order Dicellurata; family Japygidae; genus Catajapyx; species Catajapyx aquilonaris. The sequence continues at coordinate 1,391 of JYFJ02004284.1, forward strand.
TTATTTGCGCTACCAACCTACACCTGAGCATAATCACATACCACATGTATATCACATCATGAAGTATTTTCAAACTAGGGCGAGGTATGTAATGCAGACATTTACTTACACTTGAGTATAACGTAGACCTTCTTGAATGTAATGGCCAGCTCCGTGGGTATACGGGTGAGTGGGAGGGGAGGTGTCGGGTGAAAGTGGATGGCCTTTTTGTGACTTCCCCTGGGTGGATTAGTCTAGTGGGGATTCCAACTGAGATGGAGACAGAGACTACCCAACTCCATATGAAATGGAATGGGCAAAATTACATTGAATTTTAAGCAAATGACATACTGTACCCCGATTATTTCTGGAACCTGTTTTAAGGGGGTCATCTCCATCTTCAATGTCGGCCAGGCTGATTGTCAAATTTCCCAACCAGAATATGTCACTCTCGTGTATGAATTTGCATGTGACGCTTCAAATTTATTTTGTTTCATTTCATTTTGTTTGTGTTACCTCACTGCCCATACAATTACGTGTGGGGAGGGAGTTTATTCTCATAGAAAGAAGTAACACAACAAAATGAAATATTTACCACAGATATCCAATTCCTGCATACTACCATGACAGTGAAATAATGAAAAAAGGAGAAGAAAAAAAGAGTGTGTGTGTGTGTGTGTGGGGCGGGGGATTGTCTGCATGTTTACATCCAATTTAGAAGGGTGTAGTATCTCATCAGTATCCCATTTTTTATGTTCATAGCTAGAGGGGCATCGCTCAACTTCTTCTGAATAGAACTTCAGGCCATCTGATGTGACTTTTCTAATTCTTCGCATAATAAAAAATTTTCACAAATAAATGAGCTCTCTCTCTTGCGTACGTTTTCCAATCATAGGATAAAAGTTTTTTAAATGCCACAGCTCTAAAGCAAATGGCATCCTTTCATGTATGAATTCTCATGTGCATGATCAACCTCCATGCATCAGGAAATTAATTCTGGGACACCTCGCAAGTAACTCCTGCATGAATTCGAATGTGAGTATTCAAAGTACCTTGATACTTAAATTTGCTGTTGCACACCTCACAAGTAAATGGTTTACTCCCAGTATGAATTTGCATGTGCCTTTTCAAATTCGTCGCATTACTCAAGTTTTTCTGGCATACCTCACATGTGAATGGTTTCACTTCTGTGTGACTTTGCATGTGCCTTTTCAAGCTATGTGAATCACGATATTTTTTCTGGCACACCTCACAGCTATATGGCCTCTCTCCTGTATGAATTTGCATGTGAGTTTTCAAATGATATGAATCACTAAATTTTTTCTGGCACACCTCACAAGCGAATGGTTTTTCTCCTGTATGAATTCGCATGTGAATTTTCAAGTGACCTGTCTGAATAAATTTTTTCTGGCACACTTCACAAGTAAATGGTTTGTCTCCTGTATGAATTCGCATGTGATCTTTCAAATTACTTGGAAGGGTAAATTTTTTCTGGCACACCTCACAAGTAAATGGTTTTTCTCCAGTATGAATTCGCATGTGCTTTTTCAAATGAACTGTCTGAATAAATTTTTTCTGGCACACTTCACAAGTAAATGGTTTGTCTCCTGTATGAATTTTCATGTGAGTTTTCAAATTACTTGGACGGTTAAATTTTTTCTGGCACACCTCACAAGTAAATGGTTTTTCTCCCGTATGAATAAGCATGTGAGTCTTCAACTTATTTGATTCACTGAATTTTTTCTGGCACACCTCACAAGTAAATGGTTTGTCTCCTGTATGAACGAGCATGTGAGTTTTCAACCTACTTGGATGAGGAAATTTTTTCTGACAAATCTGGCAGCCATTTCTGTCACTATGAGTTATCATGTGAATATTCAAATCCTTCTGGGTGCCAAATGTTGTCTGGCATATTCTACACTCAAATGAACTTCTTCCATCAAATATTCCCCTGCTCCTTTCCTCCTGGATCCCATTCTCTTCTTCTCCATCTTCAGTTCCCACTTGCATGACCTGAAATGTAAAATTGCAGTACAGCAATTTTAATTTTACATTATTTTCATTGCCCTCCCTCGTGTTCCAATCATCTTCACCTTTTCTATGGCGCTTAAAAAGTGCAACAAATATACTGCACATACCCACCACTTTGTATTTTCAGTTTTGAAGTGTTATACTTTTGTGCATCTATACACTGAATATTAATGCTATGTAACCTTATCAGTATCAAGTTCAGCATTCATAAAAATTGATATGGTAAAATGAAGTAATTCCAACACCAAATTATTATTATTATTATTTTTTTTTTTGCATTACCCCATTGGGAGTTACATTTCCTTTAGGGGGGTGGAATACCACCATTTGGGTGGAACCGGTATACTAAGATAGTATTTAGTGTGTTCCAAGGGTAGGTAGGAGGGGATGTGCAAAGTGCGTGTGCAATGTCGTTGATGTGCCGTTTTGTGAACTCCCCCGGGTGGCATATGTGAAAGGATCGCCACCCGAAACGAAGCCAGAGACGGTCTCACTCTGCGCGAGATGAAGGGGGGAACCCCGGGTTGGGATCGAACCCGGGACCTTAACATCCGCGGGCGCATACGTTACCGCAGCGCCACTTCGCCTCCCCGAGCCAACACCAAATATAAAAACATACAATAGTACTTGAAACAGAGATTTTCTTGTAGCACTTCATTATTTTCCAAGATGTTGTAGCGTAGAATGTGATTTTCAGATATTCCAAGCCCAGGTATGGTTCCGTAGTCATATTTTTTCGCTGTTTAAAATTTTAAATCATAAGGATAAAATATTAGTGTTGCTAGTGTATTAAATCAAGTACATGTTCATACTTCTGTAATACACTATATTATAATGAGAACGAGTTCATTTACTAGGGACATCAATTTTTTTCAAAGGCGTGAGTTGCAAACTTGTAATTGAAATAATAAGCTCTTTGTATCTAACAGTAGCAGTAATTAAGAAAATACAGATATTTGTACTTCTTACCTATACATTAACCAGGTGCCACCAATGTGACACACCGATCTCGATGCTTCACTTAATCTGACATTTAGAGCAAAACATATGCATTCTTTGTATGTTATTTGGCTTTTAAATGTTACATTACGTCACCCTGTGTATTTTTACTCCTGATATAACATTCAGTATTAATTTTTCGCCTCCCCTTCTCGACTATAACATACCATTTCTTGGCCCCTTGGTGGGAAAATTAGCTGCTTTCGATTACCCACTGCAAGCTTCCCATGCTTAGGAAGAAAGAGAATACTGAAGCAGCTGAGTCATTTTTGCATCTGTCACTTATCTAAGCTTCCTACTTGCAAGTTCTGCATCTCAAGGTTGAGGCACACATGTGCTCCACTCAATGTTTCTGGTAGTCTTAATGAACTCCCTTCCTTGTGCTGGGCTGCCTTTGGTTCCCAGCTATTTTATTGGGTCACACTCTACGTGAATGAGGCACTTGTCAGTGAGACAAAGACAGCCAAAATGTCATGAAGCGAATTTAATATGACAATTTTTCTGGCCAACAAGGAGATGGCAGAAGAAAATTACTGGTTTTTTTGGTACTGCAAACATGGCGATTTGTCCATAATTAACAGACTGATATCTGGGGTCCCTTGAAGGCCATTACATATGGAGTCCAAATGTCCAATGTACACGAAAACCCTCTTCACAGTTTAGTCAGCATATCTGATAAAATAGTCAAACATCACGAGTGTGTTTCATGGGAAACCATCACAAAGTGGTTGAGTAAATGGAGCAGGAGCACTGAAGCAGTGGTGGCGGAGGGGATATGGTATCCGACTGCTAATCGGGAGGTCCTGGGTTCGAATCCCGGTGCCGGCAACTCCAACTGTGGTTTTCTGTGGTCTCCCACGGTTCCTCCTGGAGAATTCCGGAGTTGTTTCCTAAACTAATAGGCCACAGCCGCCTCCTTCCTTTCCTATTCTATCCCAAAAAGCGCAGTAAAAGCGAAACGAAGAGTTCCAGTTAATAATAATAATAAAAAATCCCCCCCTAAAGAGACGCCGGCTGATAACAGGGTATGAATTATGATTAAATGGCGCAGGATTGTGGATATTTCCAAAGCATTTTTCCAAGCCTGGTTGCTTGAATTGGATTGATGAAATTATGCTGCAATTTCAGCAGTTTACTTACACCACTACTTCCAGAACCTCCTCCCAAAGGGTCGTCTTCCTCATCACTCTCCCTGGGCATGTCCACCACCATCTCCTCCTCCTCCGCTTCTTCCTTCTTGACCTCAAGGAGAGTGTCTCCCATGAGCGTAGCAGACTCACTGTCCAGCCATGGTGGTGGTGCTTCCTCCTCCTTCACCCTTAGTCTCCAACTCTCCTCGTCCACTGTGATGTCCTCCTCCTCCACTTCCTCCTTCTTTATCTTCTGCAGGATCAAAGACATGGTCCTGCAAGCACAAAGAGTGGAGGCACCAAAAGGTTCCAGGCCACTCCGAGCAGCCGGATCCAAGCCCGTTGCAATACTCACCGTGGTGTGCCCAACACACTTCGAGAGAATCGACGGGAATGATGCTCATCAGGCGGCCAGCTTTCTTTCTCTTTTCTTTTTCTTTTTTATGCAAATGAAGGGTGCGTTCCTGTCGCCACACCAGTAGGGGGGGAAGGACGGGCTTATGCGCTGTCGCTCAGGAGTAGCCGCTACTGGCGCAGAGCTGCTACTTCCTCCAGCAACGCTATTTCACAAGTCGCTGCGCTTGTCTTACGTTTGGCGTGAAAATTTCATTGTCCGGGTTGGGGGGGCTATTCCACATTTCGGGTCAACTGTGCATCGACAAAGAGGAAAGGGTAGAAAGAAAATCACAATGAATGTCAATATGTCTCGCAAAGAAACACTATAGTAGTACATATACGTATATTATACAACATATGAACAGTAGTAGCCTACTTATGTAGCCCTTTCTTGCGAGACATGTTGGAATTCTTTAGGACTTTCATTTCCAGAAGTCACACCAATTAAAATATGCTAAACATTTTATTGTTCCGATAAAACCTGATTGAAAGCAGCATACACTCTGCATGTATACAGTACTACTGGCATAGTTACGAAGATATAGTAAATCATGTATTTGAAGACAAATGATACAACATGATGCAAGATTGAACTTGATTTGTATGAGATACGAGGGTGTTAAGATGAATTTTGTGACATGCGGGGTGACTTTGTGACATCAACTTGTCACAATGACAGTCCAAGGATACTGTTTACTGTTTTAACCTATGGTTTGTTCCTTTAGGGTACTGTGCCACTCCATATTATACACATCCAAATTAGAATCCACAGAAATTAGCCGCCAAGGACATTACGAAATGAAGGACCTGAACTAATAGACCAAAAACATTACATAATGTTTTTCATAGTACTAGATTATATTATTTATGGCCAACACTAATAGCAGGATAGTGGCATATCATTACCCGTTACTGAGTGTCAGAATAGAAGTATTGCAATAGTTGCTACTGAGGAGTCAGTTATATGCAAAGATATCTGCTATATCTTTGGTTAGACTGTAATGTCGGTAAGAACAATTTAAATAGTTTCCAACCCAGCACCGCGACGGACGGGCCTACCGGATAGGCGATGTTCGGAGGATCGGGGATGCAGGCCGGATGGATGATATGCGACCAGCACACGTCTACTTCCAAATTTGGCCACGAGAAGGGAGGAAGGTCAGCTCTCTCGAAATCGCTAGGTAGAAAGGACGCTCTAGTTTCTTTCGTGTACGAATTTGCAGATTTGTATTCAAATATCGCTTGCCAAGTTACTTTTCTCTGGAACACTTCACAATTCCATGGTTGTTCTCCTGTATGAATTCGCATGTGAGATTTCAAATAACAAGAATCACGGAACATTTTCTAACACACCTCACAAGTGAATGGTTTGTCTCATGTATGAATTTTCATGTGAGATTTCAACTTCCTAGATTCACGAAATTTTTTCTGGCACACCTCACAAGCGAATGGTTTTTCTCCTGTATGAATTCGCATATGAGTTTTCAAATGACTGGAATGACGGAACTGTTTCTGGCACACCTCGCAAATAAATGGTTTTTCTCCTGTATGAATTCGCATGTGGCGTTTCAAACAATATGAATCACGCAACTTTTTCTGGCACACCGCACAAGTAAATTGTGTGTCTACTGTATGAATTCGCATATGTGTTTTCAAATGACTGGTATCACGGAACGTTTTATGGCACGCCTCACAAGTGAATGGTTTGTCTCCTGTATGAATTTTTATGTGAGATTTCAACTTCCTAGATTCACTAAATTTTTTCTGGCACACATCACAAGCGAATGGTTTGTCTCCTGTATGAATTAGCATGTGTGTTTTCAAATGACTGGAATTACGGAACTTTTTCTGGCACACCTCGCAAGTAAATGGTTTTTCTCCTGTATGAATTCGCATGTGAGTTTTCAAACCATATGAATCATGGAACCTCTTCTGGCACACCTCACAAGTAAATGGTGTGTCTCCTGTATGAATTCGCATATGTGTTTTCAAATGACTGGTATCACGGAACTTTTTCTGGCAGACCTCACAAGTGAATGGTTTGTCTCCTGTATGAATTTTCATGTGAGATGTCAAATAACTTGATTTACGAAATTTTTTCTGGCACACTTCACAGGTAAATTGTTTTTCTCCTGTATGAATTTGCATGTGTGTTTTCATATGACTGGAATCACAGAACTTTTTCTGGCACAGCTCACAAGTGAATGGCTTGTCGCCTGTATGAATTTGCATGTGTCTTTTCAAAGTGCTGGAATGGCGGAACCTTTTCTGGCACACCTCACAAGCGAGTGGCTTTTCTCCTGTATGAATTAGAATGTGGAATTTTAACTTCCTAGATTCACAGAATTTTTTCTGGCACACCTCACAAGTGAATGGTTTGTCTCCTGTATGAATTCGCATGTGCGTTTTCAAATGATTGGAATTACGGAACTTTTTCTGGCACACCTCACAAGTAAATGGTTTTTCTCCTGTATGAATTCGCAAGTGGAATTTCAACTTCCTAGATTCACGAAATCTTTTCTGGCACACCTCACAACTAAATGGTTTGTCTCCTGTATGAATTAGCATGTGATTTTGCAAGGTACTGCGATTTCTAAAGTTCCTCTGGCACACCTCACAAATAAACTGTTTTTCTCCTGTGTGAATTCGCATGTGGATTTTCAACCAATGTGAATTACTAAATTCCTTCTGGCAAAGAAGGCAGGTTTCAAAGTGCGTTCGCATGTGAACCTTCACATCATCCAGGGAACCAAATATTTTCTGGCATATTCTGCACTCAAATGGATTTCTTCCATCACACATTCCCCTGCTCGTTTCATCCTGGATCACATTCTCTTCAACTCTGCCAGTAGTTCCCATTGTCACAACCTGGAAAGGAAAATACTATACATCAATTTTGATTTTCCAGTGTGCATCTTGTGAGGCGCCGGATACCTATGCGATTTTTCAGAATCGCGGGCCAAGTTTGGCCGAGTCACGGGTGCAGCATTCCCTTCGCACCGCCGGTGCGGGTGTTTCTCTGGAGGTACGGACATGAAATTTTACAGCATGGCCAGGAAGGGCCAATTGAGCCACCAACTATCTATTAGAATAATATTGCGAGATCTACAAGGGGAGGATTTGAACCTAACTCCCACAACACACATATTCCAGAAACGTCTCACTACTCGGGCTTCAACAATGAATATTTATCAGCATCAATAACAATATATCAACAATTACTCCTTTTCCAAGTTCGCAATCCCATGGAAATGCTCTTATGCAAGAATACCTAGCAAATTAATGCACTGGGATTGCATCTATGTATCTTACGCCTCTCTTTTTTACTCGTCCCATCGCAGTAAATTATTCAACTAATCTGGCAATATTACACTAATATATTGGCCACCTCACGTGAGTATGGTATGGTAATTCTGGGATTTTGTGAGATTTGAAATTACACTTCCAGACACAAATAAATACAACAAATACAGTTTTTACAAAAATTACTCAGTGTTGAAAACAAAACTTCCCACCACACATATGTAGGTACATTTCAAAAGTTATTCTGGGCAAACATATGGAACGAAGTGGGGGTGTGAGGTGGCATTGGGGGGTCAAGGGGTCAAAGATTCTGAAACAACAACATGGCTATGCAGCCTTATCCTGGGCCAACTCCATCCGCATTTTATCTGCGTCGACTATGCTGTAAGTGTAACCGAAGCAGGTAATCACTCACAGATTGCGACAAACTTTAGCTTATTGTGATATGTGAATGCAAGGAGGAACGGGTGAGGGTGGGTGGCGTGAATATACTTGGCATCGTCACTGGCAATATAAGTCCGAAGCGATTGACAATATGGTAGGCACAGTAGGCCGCAGGCCTAGAAAAGAGCGAGCGAAGCGAGTGGTTTTCTAGGCCAGCGCCCTAGGAAAATGCGAGTGTAGCGAGGGTTTTCCTAGTGCAGGTTTAAACTCAATAGTTTAAATAGTATTTGCACAAGGGCCTTACAGATTGAACAAGGTTCTGGGAAAACAACAAATCAAGGTTTCACTATTATACAGTACGTAGAACACTAGGAAACCATCATCATCCTGAGAATATTGTGATGAAGATGATAAATTGATAACTACTTATTGAAAAGTAGGCTTATTCGATAAAATAGTCAAACATCATGACGCGATGTTTCAAGAGCAAACATTAACACCACCAAGTGATGGAGTAAATGCAGCAAGAATGTGGCAATTTCTTTAAAGCATCTTTCCAAGCCTGGATTTATGATTTGGTGTCACTTCAGTGTAAAATTACATTGCATTTTCAGCATATACGTACCGCACTAATGCTTCCGGAACCTCCTCCTAAAGGGTCTTCTTCATCTTCAACCACCCTCGGAATGGCCACCACCATCTCCTCCTCCTCCTCCGCTTCCTCCTTCTTGATCTCACAAAGGGTGTCTTCCATGAGAGGGGAGCCATCATGAGAGCAAGAAGGGGCCTCCTCCTTCAACCGCAGCCTCCAAGTCTCCTCCGTTGTGATCCCACAGTCATCTCCTCCTTCCTCCTGCTCCTCTTCCTTCTTTATCTTCAGGATCAAAGACATGGTCCTGCAAAACAATGCTGAAAGTAATAATTACATGCATGTCAAGGAGTGTCCCAATCAAGCCAGCTGCAGAGGAGCAGCAATCCTCTGGTGCGTGGGGAAAGGGAAAAAAACACGGCAGCATGGCAGCTACACAAAAGAGGTGGTCTATTGTTGGGTTCGCTGCAATGCAATACTCACCTCCTAAGAATGCGTAGTTATTCACCTGCTTGAGCTGCGAGGTCAGGACGAGGTCAAGACAACGGTTACTTGGAAAGAATCAATAGAACGCTCAGGCGGCCATCTTTGATTTCTCTTTTCCTTTTTTTTTTTTTGCAAATGAGGGGTGCGTTCCTGTCGCCACACCAGAGTCAAGGACGGGCTTATGCGCTATCACTACATGTCGACAATCGCTGCTACTGGTGCGGAACTGCTACTCTCCTCCATTTCACCGCTACTCAGGTTCAGCGTTCAGGATCACAACGGGGTTGGGGTACTTTCCGGCTACATCAGACATGGAAGGTTACTTATGGAGATGTCCTTTAATAAAACATGACAAAATGTTTTTCATATTATATTATAAATGCTCAATTTCATGAAATAATTATATCATATCCTGGAAGTTGGACGCTTTTTGTCACCAAAGTTGGACAGGTACACAGTGAATGTGATCAAAAATTTCCATCCAGCCTGCTGATTTTTCAGGCGATTAGGACTCACAATCAGTGCATGACTCACCACCACCCAAAAGTGATGGACACCATTTATGCAGCACGAAAACTCATCGAAACTGAACTCATGGTGTCTACGGTGGCCAAACTGAAACAGTCCAGGCCGACTGATGTCTTTTGTAAAAAGTGAGGGTCCATATTGCAGAATCATGTAACGCTGTACTGTACTTTAGTCCCATATGTTCTCTACGGATAATACTGTACATACATGTACTGTACACTGTAAAAATTTTTATGAATGTGTTTTCATCATGCATGCATGACCGCAGTATGACCGTACCCTGTACAGTACCTATCTCCCTAAGTTGGACACCCCTCTATGTTGGACATTTTTTGTGGAACCGTGAGTGTCCAACTTAGAGGGGTTTTACTGTATTTGTTTCAAATATTACAAGTACTTGCCAAGTTACTTTTCACTGGAACACTTCACAATTTCATGGCTTTTCTCCTGTATGAATTCGCATGTGAGATTTCAACTTCCCAGATTCACGAAATTTTTTCTGGCACACCTCACATGTAAATGGTTTTTCTCCTGTGTGAATACGCATATGAATTTTCAAATGACTGGTATTACGGAACTTTTTCAGGCACACCTCGCAAGTAAATGGTTTTTCTCCTGTATGAATTCGCATGTGAGTTTTCAAATGAGTTGAGTCACGGAACTTTTTCTGGCACACCTCACAATTAAATGGTTTGTCTCCTGTATGAATACGCATGTGAGTTTTCAACTTCTGTGAATCACGCAACTTTTTCTGGCACACCTCACAAGTAAATGTTTTGTCTCCTGTATGAATTAGCATGTGAGATTTCAACCGAGTTGAATCACGGAATTTTTTCTGGCACACCTCACAATTGAATGGTTTGTCTCCTGTATGAAGTCGCATGTGAATTTTCAAACTACTGGAATAACGGAATTTTTTCTGGCACAACTCACAAGTAAATGGTTTGTCTCCTGTATGAATTCGCATGTGCCTTTTCAAATGATATGAATCACGGTGTTTTTTCAGGCACACCTCACAAGTGAATGATTTTTCTCCTGTATGAATTGGCATGTGCCTTATCAAGTTCCTAGATTCACGAAATCTTTTCTGGCACACCTCACAAGTAAATCGTTTGTCTCCGGTATGATTTAGCATGTGATTTTGCAAATTACTGAGATTTCTAAAGTTCCTCAGGCACACCTCACAAATAAACTGTTTTTCTAATGTGTGAATTCGCATGTGGGTTTTCAACCAATCTGAGTTACTAAATTCCTTCTGGCAAAGAGGGCAGCAATTTTTTTCACAGTGAGTTCGCATGTGATCCTTCACATCATCCATGGAACCAAATAATTTCCGGCATATTCTGCACTCAAATGGATTTCTTCCATCAGTCATTGCCCTGCTCCTTTCATCCTGGATCCCACTATCTTCAACTCTGCCTGCAGTTCCCACTGGCACAACCTGGAAAGTGAAGTACTATACATCAATTTTGATTTTTCAGCGTGCATCGTGTGAGGCGCCGGATACCTATGCGATTTTTGCGAATCACATTTAAAGTTTGGGAAAGTCACGGGTGCAGCGTTCTCTTCGCACTGCCGCGCCGATGCGGGCATCTCTCTGGAGGTACGGACATGAAATTATCACAGCATGGCGAGGAAGGGCCAATTGAGCCACCTACGGAGCTTCTATCTATTAGAATAATAATTGCGAGATCTAAATATACAGGGTGTCTATTGTAACTCTGCAATGACTTTCAGGGGTAATAGAGGGGACCAAGACAAGTATTTTTGACATAGGAACCCATGTCAGGAAACGCCATCTAGAGGGGGTTCATAGACAAGGAACGGGTGAGCTCAGACGCGTCACGCGGGAGGCGCTAGGGGAGCGGCCTGTTTTGTTGATAGATGGCGCTCGGATAGTAACCAACGATGCAATGTGTCATAACCTGACAACAGCAGAGCCATCTAGCAACTAAAGTATGCCTCCTAGGAAACGCGCGGATAGTCAACAGCGGTTCTGTTGTTGTCAGGTTATGGCTTATCGCGTTGTTGCTTGCGTACAACGACGCGATACGCCATAACCTGGCAACAACTGTGTGCCACCTATCAAGAAAACAGTCCGCTCGCCTAGCGCCTCTCGCGTGACGCGTCTGAGCGCACCCGTTCCTTGTCTATGAACCCCCTCTAGATGGCGTTTCCGGACACGGGTTCCTATGTCAAAAATACTTGTCTTGGTCCCCTCTATTACCCCTGAAAGTCTTTGCAGAGTTACAATAAACACCCCGTATATGAAACGAGGTGGGTGTGTGAGGTGGGGTTCGGGGGTCAATGGGTCAAATATTCTGAAAACAACAACAACGACAACATGGCTATGCAGTCTTTTCCTGGGTCAACTCCATCCGCATTCCTCTTTGTACAGATCCAATCAGCATAATTATCTGCTTGGACTATGCTATAACAGAAGCAGTTAATCTATCACAGATAGTGACAAACTTTGGCTTATTGTAACGTATAAGGCGTATTTTAAGGTGTATTTGGTTTCAAGTGCATGGAACGCAAATTTTACGAACAAACTTTCTAAAATACAGGGTGTAAATGAATTCAGGGGACAAACTTGTAGGGGTAATAGAGGGGACCAAGACAAACATATTTGACCTAGGAACCTGTGTCCGGAAACGCCATCTAGAGGGGGTTCATTTGTTCATAGACAAGGAACGGGTGCGCTCAGACGCGTCAGGTTTGCAGCGTTAGCGAGCGGACCGTTTAGTTGCTGGGTGGCGGGCGGATTGTACACAACTTCGCAATTTGCCATAACCTGGCAACAACAGAACCACCTAGCAAGAGAAGTCAGCATGCTAGGTAGTGGGCAGATAATAAACAACGGGGGAGGCACAGTGGCCGAGATGGTAATGTCTCGTCTAGCTATGCGATAGGTCCCGGGTTCAAATCCCCACCTGGGAACAAACCTCACGCTTGCGTCATTGGGTCGTGACCCGCGCCTAAGGAGGCGTCTTGGCAACCTGACCTCCTGGGGGACTGTACCTGACCCACCGCTGGACAATGCACCTGCACATGTGTCCCCTCCCAAAAATCCCCTACCCTTACCCAATTTCCTCGTATTCCTTGCACCGGTGATTGAAGTAAATATAAGAGAAAACTGTATGGTGGTCTGCCATCCCCCTAAAGCGGCCTAGGGTTGCATCACGGGGTAAATAAAATAAAAATAAAATAAAATAATAAACAACAACTCTGTTGTTGCCAGTTTATGGCGAAATACAAAGTTGTGTACAATCCGCCCGCCACCTAGCAGCTAAACGGTCCGCTCGCTAACGCCGCCAGCCTGACGGGTCTGAGCGCACCCGTTCCTTGTCTATGAACCCCCTCTAGATGGCGTTTCCGGACACGGTTTCCTATGTCAAATATGTTTGTCTTTGGTGCCCTCTATTACCCCTACAAGTTTGTCGGCTGAATTCATTTACACCCTGTAGATTACATTGCATTTTCAGCATATACTTACCGCACTAATGCTTCTGGAACCTACCGCCAAAGGGTCTTCATCATCTTCAACCACCCTCGGCATGGCCACCACCATCTCCTCCTCCTCCTCCTCCTCCTCCTCTGCTGGAACAATTCCCAATGGGTCATCTTCCTCTTTGTCCCCCCTGGACGTGGTTGCCACCATCTCTTTCTCCCCCTCCTCCTCTGCTTCCTCCTCTTTGATCTCACGAAGCGTGTCTTCTATGAGAGTAGAGCCACCATCAAGGCAAGAAGGGGTCTCCTCCTTCAACCGCAGCCTCCAAGTCTCCTCCGTTGTGATCCCAACGTCATCTCCTCCTTCCTCCTGCTCCTCTTCCTTCTTTATCTTCAGGATCAAAGACATGATCCTGCAAAACAATGCTGAAAGTAATAATTATATGCATGTCAAGGAGTGTCCCAATCAAGCCAGCTGCAGAGGAGCAGCAATTCTCTGGTGCGTGGGGAAAGGAAAGGGAAAAAACACGGCAGCATGGCAGCTACACAAAAGAGATGGTATTGTTGGGTTCGCTGCAATACTCACCTCCTGAGTATGTACCCCACAGTTATTCACCTCCTTCAGCTGCGAGGTCAGGATGAGGTCAATTCAACGGGGGACACTTCTTCCAGAGAATCAACGGAATGCTCAGGCGGCCATCTTTGATTTCTTTTTCTTTTTTTATGCAAACGAGGGTGCGTTCCTGTCGCCACACCAGAGTCGAGGACGGGCTTATGCGCTATCAATGCATGTCGATAATCGCCGCTACTGGTGCAGAACTGCTACTCCCTTCCAACTCAACGCTATTCACATAATCATAATTAACTCTGCCAATTGTCTCCCATTTTGCGTGTGAAAGTTCTCTCGTTATGATTTAAGTGCTATTAGATAAGACTTGAATATAGTATGGGTTGGTGTGCGACTAAAATTTGGCACATTTNGGGGGGGGGGGGGGGGAGTTAAATGATTTCTTATTATTTTTCTTGCAGCTTCATTGGCAAATGCTAAACATAAATGTGGAGTATATCCACCAGAAATGGTCATTTCTTGATCTCTTCTCCCTTCCCTAAGTGCACTGTAATCAAAACAGGTTGAGAAACACTCCGCCACGTCAGATTTGATATTGAGTCACAGGACAGTACAACAAAAGTGTTCAGTTTTTGTGCCTTGTATTGCTCAGCATAAAAATGAAACACATTTCAAATGTGAAGATTGCGAATCGAGCACGTATCAAAAGAAGGTCCCTAACAGTACCTTTTGAAACACAACGTATCCATCACTGGCAGCTGGCAGGTGATTAGTTACGAGCATCTCAATATTTCCGTGTGGACTAGTCACCAAATCAGGAAATTCCCACCGGAAGAGGAAAGGTGAATCATTGTTGCACTCTATTCTTGACCTGTGGGATATGACTGAATTACATTGGCATCTATGAATAATAGTCGCATTGAAACTGGTATACTGATGTCACGACGACTTTAATCGGTGAGGTAGTGACATCAACAAAAATGTTAATCAGAGTTAGCGCATTGAGGTGTTCCCATGAAGACATAGACAAGCTGTCCAGATCAGCCAACTGTTATTTTCCTCCTCTTATATCTTCATGATTCTGTAATCTGGTGGTGCTACTGGCCATCAACACCACCAGGGTTGAAATTTTAAACAATAAATTAGGAAAACCCTCGCTATACGCTCACATTTTCCTAGGGCGCTGGCCTAGAAAACCACTCGCTTCGCTCGCTCTTTTCAAGGCCTGCGGCCTACAGTGCCCACCATATTTGCACATAGAAAAAGTTGACTGGTAGGCCTATATATTTTTTTCTCTTCCTCAGTGTCGTTGTTTTCATGACACCACAACAAACATCACCAAAGGGTAACTGGGTATTTCAAATTGGATTGCCTGGTACTTGGTTTATTTTTCCCAACACGCTCAAAATCGTGGTACAGCTACATCACAGAAAATAAATATTTTTATTTTATATGAGCGAACTTTGGCATAAAAAAGTAGATTATATTTTGGCGCTTCAGTAAGTTAGTCTTATGCATCGCCACTCTTTAATTGTTTCTATCGTGTATGAATTCGCATGTGAGTTTTCAAATTATATGAATCACGAAATTTTTTCTCGCACACCTCACAAGTAAATGATTTTTCTCCTGTATGAATTCGCATGTGCTTTTTCATCGTGGTTGAATAACTAAACTTTTTTTGGCACACCTCACAAGTAAATGGTTTGTCTCCTGTATGAATTCGCATGTGAGTTTTCAAATTATATGAATCACGAAATTTTTTCTCGCACACCTCACAAGTAAGTGGTTTTTCTCCTGTATGAATTCGCATGTGCTTTTTCATCGTGGATGAATCACTAAACTTTTTTTGGCACATCTCACAAGTAAATGGTTTTTCTCCTGTATGAATTCGCATGTGAATTTTCAAATGACTTGAATGACGGAACTTTTTCTGGCACACCTCACAAGTGAATGGTCTCTCTCCTGCGTGAATTCGCATGTGGATTTTCAACTGACTTGAATCACGACATTTTTTCTGGCACACATCACAAGTAAATTGTTTTTCTCCAGTGTGAATTCGCATGTGAATTTTCAAATGTGATGATTTACGAAATTTTTTCTGGCACATTTCACAAGTGAATGGTTTTTCTCCTGTATGGATTCGCATGTGAATTTTCAAATGACTTGAAAGACGAAATTTTTTCCGGCACACCTCACAAGTGAATGGTTTGTATCCTGAATGAGTTTGCATGTGAATTTTCAACTTGCATGATTCACGAAAATTTTTCTTGCACACCTCGCAAGTGAATGCTGGTTTGTCTCCTGAATGAATTCGCATGTGAGATGTCAAATCATGCAGATTTCTAAATTTTTTCTGGCACACCTCACAATAAGGGCATGGTTTTTCTCCTGTGTGAATATGCATATGGGTTATCAACCTACGCGAATTAGTAAATTTTTTCTGGCAAAGAGGGCAGCAATTTCTTTCACAGCGAGTTCGCATGTGAACCTTCACATCATCCGGGGTACCAAATAATTCCTGGCTCATTCTGCACTCAAATGGATTTCTTCCATCAGTCATTGCCCTGCTCCATTCATCCTGGATCCCACTCTCTTCAACTCTGCCTGCAGTTCCCACTGGCACAACCTGGAAAGTAAAATACTATACAGTAAAACCACTGTTGTTAGACAACCCTCTATGTTGGACATTTTTGGTGGAACCATGGAAAAGCCTAGCAATTTGCATGGGCACATTAGCTCTTAAGTTGGACACCCCTGTATCCTGGAAGTTGGATGCTTTTTGTCACCCAGCTACGTTGGACAGGAACACAGTGAGTGGGATTAAAAATCACCATTCAGCCTGCTGATATTTGAGGCCATTACTCAGTGCATGACTCACCACCAAAAGTGATTGACACCATTTATGCAGCCCGAAAATTCATCAAAACTGAAATCATGATGTCTACGCAGGCCAAACTGAAACAGTCCCGGGTGACTGATTTCTTTTGTAAAAAGTGAGCGTCCATATCGCAGAATCCTGCAACGCTGTCCATCTGTTCCCTACGGATAATACCTATATACTGTACAGTAGTGTACTGCACACTATATACTCTAAAAGTTTTTATGAAGGTGTTGTCTTATGAAGAGTTGTCCTAAACTCCTAAAGGAACCAAGTAATGCATATTCAGTGATCACATGTTCACACTTTTCCCTCTGTATTGTGCTCACCTGTGCGGCCATATGTGCAGACAATGACTGCCTGATTCTTTCTCAGGAGAAAAAGAATACATGGAATAGTTCGTTTCAATCTATCTGCAGCTATTACAATTACGCCAAGAAAACAAGGCTCTGGAAGAAGGGAATTACCCTTCACTGTGAAGCCTTCATTCACTGTTTACGTAAAGAGAAGAAAAAAAGCTGATGGATGTGGGAAATGACAAATGTGTGGGCCAATATAAAAATGTTAAAAGTCTTAATTCGTTCCAAGAGACCATTGGAACTCTGAATTGTTCAAAGTCCAAATCAGTTTTCCTCATTATAAATAAATGAAAAGCGAATAAATCCGTTCCCTAACCCTGCATAATACCCATTTCGATAAACCTAAACAGCAAATACGCAAAAATTTAAGGTAAAAAACACAATTTAATGCCCTAAATGATAAATTAAGACACGAAAACAATGAAATGTATAAATACAACTGTGACAAAAGCACTGAAAACACATGAATGTGATTCAAGAGATGCTTTCACAGTGAGAGTGAGAAACGACTTGGGCGCACAACAGATGGCATTTATGCATCAAGTGCATATTTTCCCCTCTGGGCGTAGTTCGAATTTCCTCGTTAGAAGTACCATTCACACACACACACACACACACACACACGCACACATTCCAGATAAAATTCATCTGGAATTAAGTGTTCAAATTCTGGAATGTAAGAAGTACGAGGTTCCATGGCAATAGAAAAATGGAAATATCATCATCATTCAGAAGACGAATATTGGTAATGTGTGAAAGTAGCGAGGACCTCCTCGTTATCCGCTGTCACCCCAGTTTTTTGGGAAAAGCCGTGATGAATATGATGATGATGATGATGATGAGTCTGAAGAATGTTATGATGATAAAACAGTAGGCGTATTTGACATGAGGATGTTTCAAGAGTTAACATTTACATCACCAAGCTGTCAAAGAAAAAATGGAACAGGAGTGTGGGTTTTTCCTAAACACATTCCAAGCCTAGGTGTTTGATTTGGAATGACGCTTTTGTGTCAATTTAGTGCAAAAATATAATGGCATTTTCGACAGATGGCTTACCCCACCAATCCTTCCAGAACCAACTCCTAAAGGGTCATCTTCATCTTCAACCACACCGACCCCCATTACTCCCCCCATTACTGTACAGTCGGAAGTTTCACTGAAACTACGACATTTGATGCTGCAATGATAGAAAATAATGAATTCTTTGGATTGAGGTCAAAATGTTAAATTAATGCACCTTTTAACAGATGAATATTATTTTTGAAAAACATCCTTAAATTTCCTATAGCCTCACTGATTCTCACGTTAAGTATCCAACCTCCACGGGTAAATTGCATGAAAGTAGTCTGGTAGCCAGTGCTGGAAACCTCCTTCGTGAATTTCCACCACAATTTTTCTATAGCCAGCATGGCCAATTTTTTTGAATGACATATTGCTCACATAACATAAAGGATCCATTTTAGGGGCGGAAGCCTAAGAAAGACCATACTGTACCTAAATCTTTTTGTTTGAAATAAAACACTATCAAAACACATGAAAACTGCAGTTTTTTTCCCCAAATGCATGGACAGTTTGTACAGTACACAACACTGGCATTTGTAACAGGATGTTCATAGATTATTATCATAATTATGATTGGCATTGAATTGTCACAGACCAATTTCAAGTGATGGGATCTTACCTATATCTTTCAACAAGGTTTTTAATTACCTCATCTGGGGAGGTTAATCGCACCTTGGTTAGCTGAGTCGATGCATGTTGCTGACTGGATATGTCAAAAGATGAATGTTATGCAATATGCCAATTTGGAAGCCAATAAGGTTAGGTATATTGTCCAGGCCTTCCCCCCCCCCCCCCTCACTTGCTAATTACTTAGAAGTACCGTGCCTTTACAGTGCAACTAATCTAAATCCGTATGCACTTACCACACGTTACCCTACAATCCAACATTGAACTGAGCACGTGTGTGCCTCAACCGTGAGATTGAAAACTTATCTGTAGGAAGCGGAGATAAGTGACAGATGGGAAAAATCACCCTTGCGGCATTATGAAGTGACTTCCTGCAGTTGGGAAGGTGATATCTTGTCCATCGCCACTCTTCTAATAGTTTCTCTCACGTATGAATTCGCATGTGATATTTCAACCTCGTTGGATCAGAAAGGTTTTTCTGGCACAAATCACAAGTGAATGGTTTCTCCTACTTATGAATGAGCAAGTGCCTCTTCAAAACATATGGTTTACAAAACGCTTTCTGGCACACCTCACAAGTGAATGGTTTTTCTCCTGTATGAATTCGCATGTGAATTTTCAACGTACATGATTTATGAAATCTTTTCTCGCACACCTCACAAGTGAATGGTTTTTCTCCTGTATGAATTCGCATGTGAATTTTCAACTTACTTGAATAACGAAACTTTTTCTCGCACACCTCACAAGTGAATGGTTTTTCTCCTGTATGAATTAGCATGTGAGTTTTCAAATTACTTGACTGGGTGAATTTTTTTTGACACACCTCACAAGTAAATGGTTTATCCCCTGTGTGAATTCGCATATGAATTTTCAACTTAGTACTTGTATTACAAAAAAAAATCTGGCACACTTCGCAAGTGAATGGTTTTTCTCCTGTATGAATTCGCATGTGAATTTTCAGCTTAGTTGAATTAAGCAACTTTTCCTGGCACACCTCACAAGTGATTGATTTTTCTCCCGTATGAATTCGCATGTGCCTTTTCAACTTACATGATTTACGGAATTTTTTCTCGCACACTTCACAAGTGAATGGTTTTTCTCCTGTATGAATTCGCATGTGCGTTTTCAAATGACTAAGTTTTGTAAATGTGTTCTGGCAGACCTCACAACTAAATGGTCTCTCTCCTGTATGAATTCGCATGTGAGTTTTCAAATATCCTGACTCACGAAATGTTTTCTGGCACACCCCACAGGCAAATGGTTTTTCTCCTGTGTGAATTAGCATATGAGCTTTCAACCCACAAGAATGACTGAACTTTTTCCCGCAAACATGGCAGCAATTTTTCTCACTATGAGTAATGACGTGAATATTCAAATCATCCTGGGCACCAAATATTATCTGGCATACTCTGCACTCAAATGGATTTCTTCCATCACATATTCCCCTGCTCCTTTTCTCCTGTATCCAATTCTCTGCTACGCCATGCTCAGTTCTCACTTGCACAACCTGGAACGTGAATTACAGTTTATCAATTACTATTATGCAGTGTTGACAGACTCATGCTTTCCACATGTTTTGTCATTTGAAAGGTATCCCTTATTATCATTTCCTAATTTTTATTTTTATTTTACTTAACCCCTTGGGAGAAACATCGCTCCTTTAGGGGGGTGGAAAACTACCATTTTCCATCACTATTTTCTCGCATATTTTCTTTGTACACTGTACAATAGGGCGGCTCGAAAAACACTTTTTTTCGAAAGTTGTAGTTCGCTAGTGAAAAAAAGTTGTGTTGGGCGATCCTTTTAACAGGTAAAAAATCTGAGTCATGTGGGTTAATATCCTACGGCTCCGCCAGGGGCGTAAGTGACGCAACTTCCGGTTTTTCGTGTTTTGGTGTGCGAGTACACTTACCCGGCCTAAACATGAAAAGTTGTGGCCCTTTGGGGGTGAAATGTCGTTATCTTTGCGATATCTTGCACCGTTGACGAGATATTGACCAAAGCCCCAGGTTCAAAAATTACACCGTTCTGCAAAAAAACACTCTCTTTCGCTCTTTTGAAACCTTTTTTGTGCTTTATATGGATTTTGGGGTGCTGAATCCGAATCCGGCAACAGATTTGCTCTATCACGTACAGTTTGTGAGATATATCGTTTTAAAACTTTGGACGATTTACTAGGGGTCTTTCCGAATCAAGTGGGCCTAAATGTTGCTAGACCGCCTTGGATCTTGGTGAAAATAATCACAGATGTACTAATCTATTCCTTAACGCTTCCTATAAAAATTCAGCCATATTGCTCAATTCTATGATAAGGGGAAAAATCGCAAACATCTGGAAATGGCTGAGAATGAGGCCCTTTTTGGAGATTTTTTTTTCGGTTAGTGCAAGTGGTCAAACCCCAATGAACATATATATCAAAAGAAAGGGAAACACCAGGGCAATGCGCCTATGGAATTAGTATTCCTCTAAAATGTAAAAATAAATTTTTATAGCATTTCATTTGTCACTTGCACAGTCACATGCCCAAGAATATATTGTGACCTCAACATGTTCTGCAGAAAAATCCTATTTTGGATAAAAGTAGATGGACTATATTATAGATTAAGGTATGCTGAATCCAGATCTGAAGTCAGAATGGCTCTATCACGTACATATTTTGAGAAAACGCAAATTGTGGGAGATACGACACTTAAATCAAGAATTGTTGTTTTTCACAGTTGTCGCAGTGTATATCCAGGACTGCGTAAGGGTTTTCCCCGCAGGACTGCCCGAACCTGTGATATACGTTTTTGTATAAGTGTAAAAGGTACGAGAGGGAGTCGGCCAAGGACAGTCGATTAGAATTGTTGAGGTCACAATATATTCTTGGGCATGTGACTGAGCAAGTGACAAATGAAATGCTATAGAAATTTATTTTTACATTTTAGAGGAATACTAATTCCATAGGCGCATTGTCCTGGTGTTTCCCCTTATTTTGATATATATGTTCATTGGGGTTTGACCACTTGCACTAACCGAAAAAAAAATTCTCCAAAAAAGGCCTCTTAGCCATTTCCAGATGTTTGCGATTTTTTCCCTCATCATAGTATTGAGCAATATGGCTGAATTGTTATAGGAAGCGTTAAGGAATAGATGAGTACATCTGTGATTATTTTCACCAAGATCCAAGGCGGTCTAGCAACATTTAGGCCCACTTGATTCGGAAAGACCCCTAGTAAATCGTCCAAAGTTTTAAAACGATATATCTCACAAACTGTACGTGATAGAGCAAATCTGTTGCCGGATTCGGATTCAGCACCCCAAAATCCATATAAAGCACAAAAAGGTTTCAAAAGAGCGAAAGAGAGTGTTTTTTTGCAGAACGGTGTAATTTTTGAACCTGGGGCTTTGGTCAATATCTCGTCAACGGTGCAAGATATCGCAAAGATAACGACATTTCACCCCCAAAGGGCCACAACTTTTCATGTTTAGGCCGGGTAAGTGTACTCGCACACCAAAAAACGAAAAACCGGAAGTTGCGTCACTTACGCCCCTGGCGGAGCCGTAGGATATTAACCCACATGACTCAGATTTTTTACCTGTTAAAAGGATCGCCCAACACAATTTTTTTTCACTAGCGAACTACAACTTTCGAAAAAAAAGTGTTTTTCGAGCCGCCCTACAAACTGTACAAGGGAGAAAGGACATAGGGAGGGGAATGAGAATTTTTGGGGAGGAGACAAGGTTGCAAGAGCAATGACGGAAACTGGGCCATGTGGAATGTCCCAGGAGGTTAGGTTGCCAGATGTCTCCAAGGCACGGGTCAGGGACCCTCCTGACGCAGGTGAAAGGGAACATCTGGGCAGGACTCTAACCCGGGACATTTCGCCCAGCAAGCCGAGTCGTTACGACTTGGCCACTACACCTCCCTGGTATCCCTTATTATAATGGCTGAAGAGGTTTTCTCACAAACACACAGACTGTACAGTCCCATATTTCTCTCTAGCTACATAAAATGTAACGCTGGAAATAGTAAATTGCTTGTTACGGCCTATTATGTAGCCACTGCTACATTCCTGATAGTAATGAGACACCTGGATCAGGAACCATCCGGCTAGGGATACACAGAAATAATTCCCATGGACTAAAACCTAAATACTACCCATGCACTTGGAACACCATGTATACACATAAATGCTCACCCAGTTCCACCCGTTTCCCGGTCTGTTCCAGCGGGAGCCTGTACATCGGTTCCACGAAGTTGTTACCCCCTTGACAAGGACCTTGCATTCAGTGATAATGATGAAAACATAAAAATCTAGATCTTTGCACACTTCTGCACATGTACCATTACCGACCTCGTGGAGGTCACTATCACAGGGTTGCCATACTAACAGACTGTGAAACATGAGTTTCTCTTTGAATAATGAGCTTGCATTCGGTGATAAAGACATAAACTTGGCACCATAGAGGCCTAGATCTTTGGAGCCTTCTAAACACATCTGGATGTGGGACTACAATGACCGACCCTGTTGGAGCTCCCTATTCAAATATAAACACTTGTTTCCCCGTTTGTTAAATATGGTAACCCTGCAAAAGTGATTTTAAGCAGGGTCTGTGATCGTGGCCCCACGTCCAGATATGTTCAGAACTAGTTTCATGTCTTTATTGCCGATTTCAAGCTCACTATTCAAATATAAATGCATGTTGCACAGTCTGTTGGATTTGGCAACCCCGTGAGAGTGACCTCCAGCGAGGTCACTGTGCCTAATTGTATGTATGTATGTATAATTATTCAGGAGAGTGAATTAAAGTTTGCATTCCCTTAACAAATCATAGGGAACGCGGGTTGTGAACTTGTGATCTAGTCCGTGTGGCCGTCTAGTGCATGGTACGTGAACTTGGAGCGTACCAAACTGTTTGTCATGTCTTTTACTTAGTTGCTAGGTGTTTAGGTCAAAAATGACAAAAATGAGGGGGTTATCACCTTTTCCCACAACACCCCTCATTTGTCCTGGAATCGCCCACGAGGAACCATTAACATCACCAAGTGGTCGAGTAAATTCAACAGGAGTGTGGGAATTTCCAAAACATCATTCCAAGCCTGGGATTGATGATCTGGTGTCACTTCAGTGTAAAATAACATTTCATATTCAGCATACACATACCCCACTAATCCTTCCAGAACCCACTGCCAAAGGGTCTTCTTCATCATTGACCACATCGGATGTGGTCAGCTCCATCTCTTCTTCCTCCTCCTTGATCTCGGGGAGAGTGTCTTCTAAGAGCGTAGAGCCAACATCAAAGCAGGAAGGGGTCTCCTCCTTCACCCTTAGCCTCCAACTCTCCTCATCCACTGTGATGTCCTCCTCCTCCTTCACTTCCCCTTCCTTCTTTATCGTCAGGATCAAAGACATGGCCCTGCAAACACAGTGCGGACACTTCTACTATAATCATTACCGTTGCCGGATAAAAAAGGGAACTCCTCAGTACGGGTGGTTATTCACCTGCTCGAGCTGTTTCGCCTAGGGATGGGCTCAACTCGACGGGGGGACACTCTCTCTCTGAAGAGAACAAGGCGAGGGAGGTCAGGCGGCCATCTTGGATTCCACTCGATTCTTTTTTATGCGAATTAAAGGGTGCGTTCCTGTCACCGCGCCAGAGAGTGAAAAGGACGGCCTTAAGCGCTATCCCTTCCCTTTCTATACACGCCGCTACTTCTGAATCGCCGCTACTCCTTCCAACGACGCTATTCACACCAATCTGTTGGAAACTTTATAATAATCCCGCCTCATGTGAAAAGGAGATCATTTAACCAACAATGCATCATCCAGGGAGCAAATAAAGATTTATTGAGACAACTTGTGAGACGGATTGTATAATCACTATGTTATTACACTGTAAGTATTGTTTTATTATTACATTCTATGAGTACAGTATTTTATAACATGGGTCATGGGTGGGAGTCTCTGTTCCCAGGGTATGTGCTTGTGCGTGTTCTTCCATATCTTCCCACTCTCAAAATGATTACATTAAAAAATAATTATACTTTCCTAAAACTTGAAACTAGTGCACACTTCAAGATTGCTTCCTGATAATTGGCAATTATTAGGAGGCGCTCAGAGGATAAACGGGATATCCCAACCAACCTCCGATTTTGAAATTGTCCTTCTTTTATACTCTCCTCATGTGCTGAAGTGCCAAAATGAATTGGGATATGCCAAAGCTCACATATTCGATATTCCACTTGTAAAATTGGTCGGCAATGGAAAATCCTATCCTCTTGCAACACAAAAAGTTGATTATCTCAAAATGAAATCCGGTTGGGATGTGTAGTTTTTCCTCTGAGCGGCTCAATTCCTATGGCACCAAAGGATATGCACTCCAAGTTGATCAGAGCGGGGAGGAATGAGTGAAATTACTCTATTCAAGGCAAGATTCTCTAGTGGTGTAATGTGCCAATTAATTGGCATGACATGAAGTAGTGACAGTAAGTCAAGCATGGTATTTTTTTTTCCAGCAGCAAAACACCTGAAAATAAGTTTTTATATAATGCATGGAAAGTTGTACACACAACAATGACATTTGCAACCAGATGCTCATAGATCATCAGGATTATGATAGACATTGAACAAATACAAGTGATGTGATGTTACCTATAGGCTACATTGCCGTGCTCTTCTCTGTATTTGCATGTATCTTGGCATATTACTTGCCTGATTATACGAGGGTTGTTCCGAAAATAAGTTTCGTAATTTTTAATAACAGGAAAATTATTTTATACCTGAAATAGAATGCATTATCTGTGGAATGACACATACCACGTCGACTTTGATACAGCCATCGTGTGACATTTCACATATCTGTGCAACGATAAATGGTGTCTCTTCAGTGCGCCGTCACATAAGCACTTTCACAGTAGGCTACTTGTATCACAAAACCATTTTCTTGCATTCAGGGCAACTGTATGGTGTTTGATCCGTGTGCATTATGCGACATTTCAACCAATATGCTGCACTGAATTCCTTTTGGCAAATTTCACTGCCAGTAGATACCAGTACCCGTTCCTTGCATTACATATTATTTAAAGGAGGCACCGGAAAAATTAATTTTTTCTCTCATGTATGAATGCACTTGTGAGAATTCAGAGTACCTATATGACGAAATTGTTTCTGGCACACCTGACAAGTAAACGGTTTTTCTCCCGTATGAATTAGCATGTGCCTTTTCAACTTATTTAATTCACTGAATTTTTTCTGGCACACATCACAAGTGAATGGTTTGTCTCCTGTATGAATTCGCATGTGAGTTTTCAACTTATTTGATACACTGAATTTTTTCTTGCACACCTCACAAGTAAAGGGTTTTCCTCCTGTGTGAATAAACATGTGCCTTTTCAAAATATATGGTTTGCAAAACGTTTTCTGGCACACCTCACAAGTGAATTGTTTTTCTCCCGTATGAATTAGCATGTGCCCTTTCAAATTATTTGATTCATGGAACTTTTTCTGGCACACATCACAAGTGAATGGTTTTTCTCCTGTATGAACGAGCATGTGAGTTTTCAACTCACTTGATTCACAGAATTGTTTCTGGCACACATCACAAGTGAATGGGTTGTCTCCTGTATGAAGGAGCATGTGAGTTTTCAAACAATATGAATGACTTAATTTTTTCTGACACACTTTACAAGTAAGTGGTTTTTCTCCTGTATGAATTCGCATGTGAGTTTTCAAACAATATGAATCACGAAACCTTTTCTGGCACACATCACAAGTAAAGGGTTTTTCTCCTGTGTGAATAAACATGTGAGTTTTCAAATCATATGAACCACGAAACTTTTTCTGACACACTTCACAAGTGAATGGTTTTTCTCCGGTATGAATTCGCATGTGAGTTTTCAAATGAGTTGGATTTGTAAATGTGTTCTGGCACACTTCACAAATATATGGTTTTTCTCCTGTATGGATATGCATATGAGTTTTCAAATTATATGCGTCACGAAACTTTTTCTGGCAGACCTCACAAGTAAATGGTTTTTCTCCTGTATGGATATGCATATGAGTTTTCAAATTATATGCGTCACGAAACTTTTTCTGGCAGACCTCACATGTTAATGGTTTTTCTCCTGTGTGAATTCGCATATGAATTTTGAAGCCAGAAGAATGACTGAACTTTTTCCCGCAAACATGGCAGCAATTTTTCTCACTATGAGTAATGATGTGAATATTCAAATCATCCTGGGTACCAAATATTATCTGGCATACTCTGCACTCAAATGGATTTCTTCCATCACATATTCCCCTGCTCCTTTTCTCCTGTATCCAATTCTCTGCTACGCCATGCTCAGTTCTCACTTGCACAACCTGGAACGTGAATTACAGTTTATCAATTACTATTATGCAGTGTTGACAGACTCATGCTTTCCACATGTTTTGTCATTCGGAAGGTATCCCTTATGGGTTATTATCATTTCCATATTTTTATTTTTATTTTACTTAACCCCTTGGGAGAAACATCGCTCCTCTAGCGGGGTGGAAAACCACCATTTTCCATCACTATTTTATTCTATATTTTCTTTGTACACTGTACAAGGGAGAAAGGACATAGAAAGGGGAATGAGAATTTTTGGGGAGGAGACAAGGTTGCAAGTGCAATGACGGAAACTGGGAGGTTAGGTTGCCAGATGCCTCCAAGGAGCGGGTCAGAGACCCTCCTGACGCAGGCGAAAAGGAACTCCCGGGCGGGGCTCTAACCCAGGATATTTCGCTCAGCACGCCGAGTTTTTACCGACTTGGCCACTAAGCGTCCCTGGTGCCCCTTATTATAATGGCTGAAGAGGTTGTCTCACAAACACACGGACTGTACAGTCCCATATTTCTATGCAGCTACATAAAATGTAACGCTGGAAATAGTAAATTGCTTGTTACACCCTATTATATAGCCACTGCTACATTCGACGACCTGATAGTAATGGGACACCTGGATTGGGAAGCAAACAGCCTACACATAAATAATTCCTTTGGACTAAACACTAAATACTAGCCATGCACTTGGAACACCCTGTATACGCACAAATGTTCATTTCATTAAGTCATGTTATATTTCAAACTTAGCAATAAATATGAAACATTCACAATATTTGCTGGATCTCCAATGGCGATGTTGTGAGCATATGAAAACATTATCATGGACTCAAACACGTAAATATTTGCATTGATAAAACTGAGAACAAGTTCAGAATGGGCTTTACCATCATCACCACCACCACCACCACCACCACCACCCTCCAGCTCCTTGTATGACAGATCAGATACATTCAAAGTTGCACAGATAGGGATATGGAGTCAAAACTGCTAGTTGTTACTCCAGGTCCCAAAAACATCAATGACTGTCACTGCTGATGTATAACATTTGTATGTGCAGCATTGCTCAGTGATCAGACCAGGGTTAATTGTCTTTGGGACTCTGGGGGTCTCAACCATAAGTGTGAAAACGATATATTGAGACAACTCCATGGGGGCTTTAATTCCATAGTTTAAATAGTGTTTGTTCCAGGGCTTGCAGATTGAACACGGTTCTGGGAAAGCAACAGATCAAGGTTTCACTGTACCGTACTTAGAACACTATATCATCAACATCCTGAGTGTATGATGGTGATGATGATGAGGAGGAGGAATTGATAATTTCATATAGAAAAGAAGTCTCATTTGACATCATGAGGATGTTTCATGAGGGTGATTCCAGGACAGATCATGCAAAATAAAATTCACGGTTCACCCCCTATTTTTTGACCACAATGAAATTTGGCAGAATAATCTCTCAAGATAGTATAAATGTAAAAACTTGTCGGTATGTATAATTATATCATTAGTATTAAGCAGAAATGGCGAATAGACCATTTTCCCCCAAAAATGCGAAAATGCGTATCTTATGTTGACATCACCCACCACATGGTTTGGTGAAATGGCAGATGTGTAGGTGGAACAATGTGCCTGTACGAGAAAGTGCCTGTACGAGACAGTGTAAGGAGAAAGGGAGCATATCCCAGGTGCTAAGGGAAATTATTAAACGTTGCCTTTGTGATTAAATTTTGAAACTCGGTACTCTTAATCTTTTGACACTTCTGAGCATATTTGGATGTGCGACCACGCGGGGTGACCCAGTTGGAGGTCACTTTCACAGGGTTGCCTAATTGAACAGGTGCAGCATACCTTTACATGGAAAAGGTCCAAGGGGGTAACAACTCCCCAAAAAAGTGTACACCGTATCTATGAATCCTTTGGTTCCACCCGGTTCCAGGCCAGTTCCAGCGGGACCCTGTACATCGGTTCCACGAAGTTGTTACCCCCTTAATAAGGACCTTGCATTCAGTGATAAAAACATGAAACTTTAGTGTAAAATAACATTTCATATTCAGCATCATACCTCACTAATCGTTCCAGAACCAACTGCCAAAGGGTCATCTTCATCATCATCGACCGCTCTGGATGTGGTCAGCTCCTCCTCCTCCTCCTCCTCCTCCTCTCCTTCCTCCTTCTTGATCTCGAGGAGAGTGTCTTCCATTAGAGTAGAGCAATCATCAAAGCATGAAGGGGTCTCCTCCTTCAAGGGAATCTGCCACGTCTCTTCTGTTGTGATGTCCTCATCTCCTTCTTCCTCCTTCTTTATCTTCAGGATAAAAAAAAAAGTTGCTTATGATAACCATATTCTTCATGGTTTTATGAATTCGCATGTGGGCTTTCAAATCATTGGACTGACGAATTTAAAATAAATTAAAGTCTCAAGAGGTTGTCTCAGCGATCCCCATTACTGTACAGTCAGAGGTTTCACTGAAACTACATTATTAGATGCTGCAATAATAAAAATAATTACCCACGTTGGATTGAGGTCGAAATGTCAAATTAATGCACATTTTAACATATGAATATTAATTTTGAAGACATCCTTAAATTTCCTCGAGCCTCACTTATTGTCACGTTGAGTATCCAACATCCACGGGCAAATTGCATGCAAGTTGTCTGGTAGCCTCCTTCGTGAATTTCCACCACAATTTTTCTATAGCCACGATGGCCAATTTTTTTTTTGACTGACATGTTGCTCACACAAAAGATCCATGTTACGGGCGGTAGCCTCTAAGAAAGACCATACACCGTATACATAAAACATTTTGTTTGAAATAAAACACTATCAAAACACATGAAAACTGCAGTTTTTTTCTTCTCCAAATGCATGGACAGTTTGTACAGTACACAACACTGGCATTTGTAACAGGATGCTCATAGATTATTATCATAATTACGATTGACATTGAATTGCCACAGGCCAATTTCAAGTGATGCGATCTTACCTATATATATATTTCAACAAGTTTTTTAAATACCTCATCTGAGGAGGTTAGAAGTACCGTGCCTTTACAGTGCAACTAATCTAAATCCGTATGCACTTACCATACGTTACCCTACAATCCAACATTGAACTGAGCACGTGTGTGCCTCAACCGTGAGATTGAAAACTTATCTGTAGGAAGCGGAGATAAGTGACAGATGGGAAAAATCACCCTTGCGGCATTATGAAGTGACTTCCTGCAGGTGGGAAGGTGATCTCTTGTGCATCGCTACTCTACTAATATATTGCTTCTCTCATGTATGAATTCGCATGTGATATTTCAACCTGGTTGAATCAGAAAGGTTTTTCTGGCACACATCACAAGTGAATGGTTTCTCCTACTTATGAATAAGCATGTGCCTTTTCAAAACATATGGTTTACAAAACGCTTTCTGGCACACCTCACAAGCGAAGGGTTTTTCGCCTGTATGAATATGCATGTGAGTTTTCAAATCATATGAACCACGAAACTTTTTCTGACACACTTCACAAGTAAATGGTTTTTCTCCTGTATGAATTCGCATGTGAGTTTTCAAACGACTTGGATTTGTAAATGTGTTCTGGCACACTTCACAAACATATGGTTTTCCTCCTGTATGAATATACATATGAGTTTTCAAATCATATGCAACACAAAAAATTTTCTGGCACACCTGACAAGTAAATGGTTTTTCTCCTGTATGAATTCGCATATGAGTTTTCAAACAATATGAATCCCGAAACTTTTTCTGACACACATCACAAGTAAATTGTTTTTCTCCTGTATGAA
This sequence comes from Catajapyx aquilonaris, assembly GCA_000934665.2. Lineage (NCBI taxonomy): Eukaryota > Metazoa > Arthropoda > Diplura > Dicellurata > Japygidae > Catajapyx > Catajapyx aquilonaris. Next base: position 32,296 of record JYFJ02004284.1, read on the forward strand.
TTCGCATGTGAATTTTCAACTTACATGATTTACGAAATCTTTTCTGGCACACCTCACAAATAAATGGTTTTTCTCCTGTATGAATTCGCATGTGAATTTTCAACTTACTTGAATTAAAAAACTTTTTCTGGCACACCTCACACGTGAATGGTTTTTCTCCTGTATGAATTCGCATGTGCTTTTTCAAATGACTTGAATCACTAAATTTTTTCTGGCACACCTCACAATTAAATGGTTTTTCTCCTGTATGAATTCGCATGTGAATTTTCAACTTACTTGATTTACAAAAAAATTTCTGGCACACTTCACAAGTGAATGGTTTTTCTCCTGTATGAATTCGCATGTGAATTTTCAGCTTACTTGAATTAGGCAACTTTTTCTGGCACACCTCACAAGTGAATCGTTTTTCTGCTGTATGAATTCGCATGTGAATTTTCAACTTACATGATTTACGAAATTTTTTCTGGCACACCTCACAAGTGAATGGTTTTTCTCCTGTATGAATTCGCATGTGACTTTTCAAATTTCCAGAACCACGAAATGTTTTCTGGCACACCTCACAGGCAAATGGTTTTTCTCCTGTGTGAATTCGCATATGAATTTTCAACCCAGACGAATGACTGAACTTTTTCCCGCAAACATGGCAGCAATTTTTCTCACTATGAGTAATGATGTGAATATTCCAATCATCCTGGGTACCAAATATTATCTGGCATACTCTGCACTCAAATGGATTTCTTCCATCACATATTCCCCTGTTCCTTTCCTCTTGTATCCAATTCTCTGCTACGCCATGTTCATTTCTCACTTGCACAACCTGGAACGTGAATTACAGTTTATCAATTACTATTATGCAGTGTGGACAGACTCACGCTTTCCACATGTTTTGTCATTTGGAAGGTATCCCTTATTATCATTTCCTTATTTTTATTGTTATTTTACTTAACCCATTGGGAGAAACATCGCTCCCAAAGATATCCCAAATAGTCCAGGCAACGAAGGGAAAATAGAATAAATCGTGTAGCTTTGAAATTTGGCACAGTTGTGTGTGTGTGTGTGTGTGTGGGGGGGG